>JAJHUR010130868.1:6543-31315 GCA_027495735.1 Lutjanus campechanus | reverse complement strand
AGTCACACTCCTATGAGTATATCCAAAATAGAAATACACACACACACAAAAACACACACACACACACATTTACTCAAGTCTCGCCACATTAAGTGGAGCCATATGTGCTGAATGTTGTAAGTAGTTCTGGACGGAGTGAAGGTCAATGCCGTCTGGCTTCGTTCCTTCTGTCTCTCTTTCTCCGTCTCATTCTCTCTTTCTCTGTTCTCTCTGTCCTTGCCTCTCTCCATCTCCACCTCTTTCCGTCCTCAGCTCTTTCTCTCTCTTGTTCTGTCTGGTTCTCTTTGTGTCAATCTGTCTTTCTGTCACTCACTTTCAATTCAATCTCGGTGCCAATTCCAAGGTGCAGGAGCCAGAAAAAACAACAAACAGATTCTGAGCTGAGATTGTCCTCACAGGAGAAACGACCGACGTTGGAGGCTGACCTGATTTTATGTTAACCTGACTGTAGGGAGCCATGTGAATTATGGAAAAAGTAGTGTGATGTTGTTTTGTGAGACAGAATAGTTCACACAAAGCACCGTTGGGAAAAAAAAAAAGCAAAAGTGCCCTCTTGGATGTCCCTGTGGTAGATAAAACATGATAAAGTGCCCTCTAGTGTGGCCCCATGTCCAAGACAATGTGATAAAGTGCACTCAAGGCACCCTTCCAGTGGGCAAAATGTAACAAATGGGCCATATAGAGAGCATTTCAAGTGGGCAAAACATGATAAAAGGCCCTCTAGGGTGTGCTTCTAATGGACAAAATGTGACAAAGTGCCTTCTAGAGTGCCTTTCCAGTGGACAAAACGTGCCAGAGTGCATCTAGGGTGCTTTTCTAGAGGACAAAACAGACAAAGTACCCTCTAGAGTGCCTTTCCAGTGGACAAAATGTGGTAAAGTGCCCACTAGGGTGCCCTTCCAGCAGACAAAACATGATAAAATGTCCTCTACGGTGCCCTTCCAATGGACAAAACAGGATCAAGCGCTCTCTAGGGAGCTTTTCCAGTGTAGAAAATGGGATGTAGTGCCAGCTGGTCTCTTTGTGCCTCTAAATGTTTCAAGAGTTTATAGTTTCTGCAGTATCTTTGCTACAGAGGCATCATAGTAATTGTACTTTATGTTGCATAATAAAACAATTTTGATCCAAACCAGGGATTGCAGCTGTTTCACCATAAATGCATCACAACTCCAGACTCTCTCCTCAGGTACCCATTTTAAGGCACCGAGGATTAAAACAAACAGACATAAGTGCTCATTCATCCTGGCAGCCATTACCTTGTTAAATAATTAGACGCTTGCACATTACCGTATTAATGTTTTACCCTAATGCACTTTACTCTAGTCCACAATTCATTGTGATGTCTGTCTCTGAACATTTGCATTGTCCTTGGTGTCTGACTGTGTCTTTTTTATCTTTTGTCTTGTACTGTTTGCTGTGACAAGTGTTTGATGATGTCTTTTTAACCTTTGTACTGTACTGATCATTGTTATGTATTTATGACAATGTCCTCTGAGCTTTTGTATTGTCTTTTGTGCTGTCTGTTGCTGTGTTGGACTGTCTTTTAACTGTATTTTTCTGTGTGCCGTCTATTGGTGAGTTGCTTTTGGCCTGTGAAATGATCGCTCTCTGTGATCATAATGAAGTTAAAGTTGAAGCTGACTTGTCATGCACTAGTGCCCCACCGTCTGTCCATGCCAAAAGGCAAAAGGGTTTGTACAAGTAGTTGTTCCAAACGGCCAAACTTGAACCTGCAACAAGACACAATGATCATCTAAACTGAATCAAACAATATGACACACTTCTGGACATTCTCTCCATGAAGGCATTAATGATGTTGCACTCGTTTGTACGTCGTCAAAGTGATAAAAGTAGTTGTGTAAAAAAATAACAAAAGAGGGCTTGAGAGAGAAGCTCAAACTCTGTATACTTTCTCACCTCCACCCACCCGGCCAATCACTGTGTGAAATGTGGAAGTGCTTGTCGGAATTTTTTTTTGCAAAGTTACAATTTCAAACACTTCAAACACTCGATGTTTCAAACACGTTTGTTTGAAGCATACTGATGCCTTTATAGTACCACAAAACCTCTCAGGGAGAGTTGGGTCAACAAAGCATTTGACTTTCCAACCATCTACTACCAAGAGTCAGAGGTTTCTTTTAAGCCTGACCTTGATCTTTTCCTACCCTGAACCAAGCAGTTCTTCTTTTAATAATAACTATGATCTTGGGGCAGGTTCACACCAATACAAGGATGATAGTATGTTTCAATTTTTTCACAAAGGCAAAGGCAAAACTCAAGCGGTCATGTTGTGATAATGTCCCACGCAGCACGCAGAGAACAAGCAGAACTCCACACAGAAAGGTCTTGTACCAACCAGGATGGAAAACCTCAACCATTTTACTCAATGAAATGTCATACATGGGATTGGTTCAAATGATGTTTACACCAGAAATGAAATGCTCCAGAGTTTACTTGAAAGCGGTCTGAGACCACCCCTTCAAGGCGGACTAGAGAGCGGTTGTTTGGTCTGCACTAGAGTTTCCGTTCAGTGTTCAAACCAACCCAAACAAACCGCAACAAGAAGGTAAAAGCTCCGGGGTTTTGGGTCAACCAGACTGAAGGGAGTATGACCGCAAATTTATGTCCATTCGTCTTGTTGAGTTCAACTTTGGTCAACTTTGAGAGGGCGGTGTCACAGCCTCAACCAATAGCAAGTACTTTGGCCTCGGCATGGCCTATCCCTTGCATTTGCATATGTGTGACCAGGTATTACAGTGGAGCGAGCACACTCTTAAACACCAGCTCTAGTAAACACCAGGATGGCCGAGAGGTTAAGGCGTTGGACTTAAGATCCAATGGACACATGTCCTCGTGGGTTCAAACCCCACTCCTGGTAGAAAACAAAAAAATCCAAGAAATCTTGGTCAGCCAGCATGGACATAGCTTGGGAAAGATGGAGTGGCTGATTAACTCAAACCACAGTACGGAGTGTGGACTAGTAGCATGGAGAGATGACTATTCACCTCCTGGGCACTGCCAACATGCCCTTGAGCAATTCTCAGAGTGGTGCCTGACTATATTTAATGGGGCAGCCCCGTCACTCTAATATTTCTCCCAATAACTACATGTCTATGGGTCCTGTACGTGTGTGTATTATAATTACAGTGGATGGAAAAACTGAATTTCCCCCGGAGGATTAATTAAGTGTGTCTTCTTCTTCTTAATCATGACTCTGGATGGATGTGGTCAGACAAACTAGTTCTGATCGAGCATAACCAAAACCTACCCCCCCCCCCCAGACTGTATAAATATATAATATCTTTATATAGTACACAGAGTACACCATGATTTACAGTTGAGGCATGTGAGATACATGAATATTCACTGTCAGTGTGGTGAAGAGCTAAATGATGCTGGTGACAGTTGCTGATGGATATCTAGCTTGAGTGGGAGGCTGCTGAAGTACAGTCATAAGGTACAACAGCAACAACAGTAAACAACAAACAAACAACTACATCTCAAACCAGATCATACAGTTGATTGTTAAACGATCTGGATAAATAATTTCTGGCCACTGTGTTGGGTCTGTCAGGTTGAGCCAAGGTCACAAAATAATTATTAGACATGTCAATTAGAGATATAACAATATCTCGCAATAAAAAAATGTCTTGATACTAGACGGAACTATGACGATATCTACCGTATCTACCATATTACATGGTTAATCATTTAATTTTATTATTATTTTATAAAATGACTGCTATTGACTGCTGCATTGTTTTTGTTTTGTAATTGTACATACATAATTCATTGCCAGTTCATGTCATTTTTTTTGCACATTGCATTTTTTTTTAAAAATTGTGATAAATTGCGGACTTTTTGTTGTGGTATCATCATACGTTGAGTTTTTGGTATTGTTAGATCCTTAAAGTCTATAAAACAAAGGCTTGTTTAATAAAAAATGAATGTATACAAGTTAGTCGAAATTGTAATCCAACACACATCAAATCGCATTGACATCTATTGAATCTTCAGGATTCTAGCCACCAAAAAGAGGCCAGTCCGTGATGTTCTGAGAAAAAGGCTGCACATATGTGCTGATCTCATTTATGGTCAAAACCAAACCAAACCAAATGTATAGATGTATAGAGGAGGCAATTTAAAAAAGATTTACTGGTACATAGATAATTGCAGTCATTTGTAACAGTTTTGGAAGGCACTGACGAATGATAGTAGGGGCGTTAAGGTCAGAAAATGCTCACATGGGTCATTTTTGAAGGCGATGATAAACTACCTATTTTATCATTTAAGAAAGACAACAAGGTCGGCATCAAGGTGATACAAACTACATGTGTTAATCTGGTAGACAAAAGAAGAAAAAAAACATTTTAGTGCAAATACTATTTCCAACATGTTTTCTACTGTTTATATTTGTCATTCGTGGAAATGTGTCCTAAATTGCGACACATAAAACAACAGGAAGTCTCTAGCTTCTTAATTTTTACTACACATCAAGAAGAAGAAGTGCTGCTGTCTCTCTGGCTCCTCGTCTCTCTCTCTGTCTTTCTGTATTCCTGTCTCCCACTCAACACATCTTGGAGTAATCCCACGGCGCCCAAACCCTCTTTTCTCATCTTCTTCCCTGCCACTGATCTCCCAAAATTCCACCCCCCACCCCTCTTCTTCTCTTCTCTCTCTCCTTCAAAATTCTCTCCTCTGCGAACGTTACATCTCCAACTTGACTCTTCACCAAAAAGAGATTCTTTAGGCTTGTAACCCGTCTTGGTGAGATAATGAACACTTTTGCAGATGCTCTTTGTAGAATCATGCTCAAATAGTTTGCACAGACCCTTTACAGCATTGTCAAAGTCTTTTAAAAAATTGAAATGCAACAAAACCAGCAGTGTTAAAGCACATTTTTAAATCATCACTCTCTCCTCTGATTTTCTGTTTTTTGTTATTTTAAAGTCCAACTGATGTTGAATTACATGTTTTTTTTTCTGCTTTAGCACACAGATCTGCTTTGTGTCCTGACATGTCCAGTAGCTTCTTTTGTGAAAAATAAATTCCCAAAGAAGGAAATGTGTCATTTATATTTTTTGGTTTCATGACAGCACTGCTTCTCTGTGAGAGCAGGAAAGCCCTTGGTTCTCTTTGCATGCAGCCGATCAAACCGTGAACGTTTGCATAAAGCAGCAATACTGTTTCTGACATAAGCTGACGCTCACACAGACCAGACACACACAACAGTAGCCATGACTATGAGCTGCAACTGTTGTCAAGATTATTTGGTATAGAGGCCAAATAGTGTAGTCCTTATACTGCTAGCAAAACACTGCTAGCAAAACAAACTACCAGCATAGGTTTGTATACATTTAGTAGGTTTACATGCACTTAAGGTAACTCTGTAGAGTTTCTGACCTATAGTGGCACATGTTAAATAACAGCTTCAAAATCATTTTAATGGTACACTGACTTGTAATGGGGAGAATGATGCCTCATTTATTCCCACTCTGCGCCCCGAACACCTGTTCTTGCACTGTGTAATTTGGGTTGATGGGTATGTTCCTGCAAGAAATGCATAACGCTTTACAGCACTGTGTCACACACCACAAACTATGTGAGTGATTTTGGGGAAACTGGATTAAATTTTATGGAGAAAATGTTTTATGGTTTTATGGTTCTCCCTCTGATTGCTCTACCTCATCTCTCAGTGATTTACGCAGCTGCCTGATGGACAGATAGCTTTACTTAGTGCGAAAGTAAACGCTAACTACTAACTGTAGCTGCCGTTAGCTGGTTGCATCAGTCAGCTGTGCAACTAGTTGACTCTGTATGGACTGGGAGCTTGGTGGGGGAGTGTTGGTGTTTACTAGCACAAGAGGTTTAGACTGCAGGGAGGACGATGTTTTCAGGGACGGGGCAGTGGGACGAGGAGGGAATGCTGACGTGGGAGTGGAGGGAACACAAGAATCAGAGGCAGCTCCTATGGACATCACGGCAAAGGCAGAAGAGGCCAAAGTGCTGTTGCACTTGCTTGATGTTTGGTTGTGTTCGCAAAGCTGTCAACTTTGTACGGCTGTCCGTATTTATGACAGCGCTGTGTAAGTGAATTGCATGCTGAAAAAAAAAAGAACCAAACCAAAACTTTAACATGTTTGATAGGCTTTGAGGAGACACACAATGTGTCCTGGTCAGACAACTGTGTTACAGTTGACTACATGCAGCAAGCTGATTTATTAAACATCATGTATATGAGAAACCAGCTTATATTTGAGGTAGGGGATCAGAGAAACATGATTCCCCCGGCTAGATTTCTCCGGAGAACGCAGATTTCTTGGTACAAATGTAACCGTGTTCCTGATTAGCTTTTTACAAGTATGCATGTGCACGACAAAAGACTACAGACAGAAAAAGTTGCTGTACAGCGGAGCGGCTGAATGAAAGAAGAGTTCATTACACGTAGCAATGAAACTTCCAATTCTATAACGAGTACCAAAACTAAAACTGAAACTCACCCAAAGCAACCTGTAGGAACAAACCGGCAGGAAGCTGTCCACAAATGCGTACATTTGACTTTTCATGTATTTGTAGTGGAGAATTCTGATTACTAACATGCTGCATGTTACCAGGATTTACAGTAATGAGGTTACTATAAAAAATGTGCCAGTTGACACACTCCCGGTGTGGAGATGCAGAAGCGTAGGAAGCTAAGCAATGTACTGCCGTGGACAGGGTCAGCCGTAAAATGTATTTCCGCCACCTAAAAACAATCAATCATTCGGATGTGTTGATCATGCATGCTTGAACACATGCATGCACACATTATTATTCACATTACAAAATAAAGGTAATTGTAATCCTTTACAGTTACTGAGAAAAAAAATATGTTGTTCAATTAGTTATTAATCAAAATGTTGGGGATTACAAGTGGGTTCTATCCAGATATTCTTTTTGAGTTGCCTGGTGGAGATCTGCACCCCACTGAGGAGCTCTTCTGGTTTTAAAAATAAAATACATATCCATAATGAATTTCAAAATCAACTTCAAGTGATTTTGATTGCAAAAAGCTTTGACTAATTGTAATCTCAGTTGAACAAATCAGAGTAATTATTGGTTAGTAAAGAACCACTGCCAAGACAAAAAAAAAAAAACTACACATGAACAAGGAATCCTCGTTTTTTGGTGTGTAGTTTCAGTTTCACTCTCTCGCTCTCTCATCATCTCCATGTGTTAAGTCTAATCTTTTTTTTTCTCTCCCTCTCTCTGATCATCGTCTTCCATGGTGCTCTTCTCCCCAAATTTCCTTCTCTACCCTTTCATTCCCTCTCTCTCTCTCTCTTTCCATCTGGTGTCTCTCTATGAGCATTAATCAGAGTGCTCAAGCACCATGACCAAAACAACTCCACAGAGACTCGCTGCTTCTCTCTTGGAGTCTCTCTTCCTCAGTCTCACTCCGTTTTTTTTTTCTCGAATAGTCACAGATCGCCCCCACCCACTACACGCACACACATACACACACACACACACACACACACACACATGCACACAGCAAGAAATCCATAAACATTAGTCAATCTTGGTTATGATTTCAACCTGGCCTGAAGCTACTTTGCTCGTGAGGGTAGAACTCTTTCATCCATCTCAAAACTCTCTGTTGTGTGTGTGCAGAGGGCTGATTTTCACAGAATACTCTCAAACTACGGGGGGACAAATTGTGCGAAGATGTCCTGCAGTAATGTTTTTCCTGCAGTTGTTTTGGGTCCATCCATCACGGCTGAGTCAATGCAAATCACTAACTGAGTTATGAATTTATGTTATCAAAGGCGCCCTCAATCTGTTTTGGTTTTTTTTCACTGGCGGCAGGCGCAGGCCGTGATGGAGGCTGCGGCTGAATCTGCCATTGAAATTCACAGTCGTGGATCACATCTGGATGCTGCGAATCCCTTGACATTCTGCAAACATGGTTGTGCTCTTTCAGCAACAGCTCACGGCTTGTTGATGAGGACATTGCCATTTTGGATGACATGGTTTGGATCAATAAAGTATGCTGGGGGAGAACCACACAAAAGTATAAACTATGTAACAATGAGGGCAGCAGGATGTGTTTGCAAATGAGAGTTTATTGCTCTTATTATTAAGGTTGACCTCTGTGCATACATTATAGAGGAGAACACAGCAGCTTTTTTTCCTTAATACTTGGATGTTTGAAAATATATTTAATGGTAAGATGAGATTAATTTTATGGAACACTCCACTTGTTCTGTAGATTATATACTGCATACTGTATATACATATTGCATAAAATGTACCTATTTATGGCTTTGGATGGGAACTGCATAACACTCCGCATATTGCCTGTAGTGATGGTATTTTTTTCCCTGTTTGAATCTATTTTAAACAGAGCAACACATCAGCTTGGAAAAGATTTGATATGATCTCAGTTTTTTGCAGTTTAGACACATACTTTTCACATCTCCATACCGACACGACAGAACAGGTTGATTGCCAATTACTGCCAAAAGGTTAGATATTATCGGATCTGAACTACATTATGTGAGTGAGTAAGGTTAAGTTTAGGGAAAAGATTGTGGTTAGGGTTAAAATTATTATGTTACATATGTCACGTGATGGAAGTGAAGTCACTCACACAATGGGAGTCCCGCTGTGGAAGTAGCATCCATAACGAAACTTAAGTTACTCAAATCTCTGAAAATCTCCACTGGTTCCATCAGTCCAACAGTTGTGGTGACATTGCAGCAGGTGCTTCTGCTACCTGGTGGAGCCCACTCTTCTAGTTTATACTGGGATCAAAACTGTGAACTAGTATTAACTTAAAGATAAAATAAAATACAAAGTACAGATCAATAAAAACACACAGAATAGTGAAATAACACATCCACTAAAAAACTATTAACAATCTTATCAAATATGTTAGGAAATACATCCCATTAAAATCGGTTCAAACCGGCACTGCTCAATTTTATGGGGCTTTAAGCTGCAGGAGTGTGACTTCTCAATTTTCAGGATTTTGGGGCTTTTTTCCACATGCCACCCACAATTACTTCTGTCGAAAATATCTGCCAGGTGATGCCAGTGAGAGAAATGGGGGCAATTACTGTACTTTGCATACTTAGTCTACACGGCGTCACAAACAGGGTTAGAAAGTTGTGTCACCATCCGTCATTTAAATTCTGCTTAGTTTGTGATTTGTTTAGTCTTTTAGCAGCTATAATCTGACGTCCTTTCCCACTTCAGACAAAACAGTTTTCTGTCAGACTCATAGATGTATTTTATTGCCTAGTTTCACTGAACTGAAGATGGAATTGCACGTTTATTTCAGCTCAAATCTCTGCAGGAATTCATCTCACTGACTTAAAACAAAGCAAGAAGCAACCACCATGGCTAAAAGTTGAAGCGAATGTGGACATTATTAAGATGCATTTATATTATATTAAGTTTATTTTCATATTAATTTATAGATGCACTCTTTCAAAATCGCCACAATTTTGAAAACTGTTACTTTCCCAAAGCAGATAACATGAGTTAAAGAGGTGTATTTCAGTACACGTTTTGCTCAACTGAGAAGTATCACAGCCTATCACACTGTACGACAACCAGACTCCACCATGTTGCCAAATTAGTTTTATCTGGTGCCAAACAGATGACAAGATGACAGTGAGCAATTAATTACACTCCAGGGCCTGTGTTTATCAAACTAGTAAAAGTGAAAGAAAGAGATAACAGTGGAAATCCTTCACTTTTACACCTCCTTCCAAACTCAACTTGAAAATGCTCTCGGTTAATGAGAGTTGTTAGGGGTAGATCACAGAGGACTGCGGCACAGGAGCAGAATCAATCAAATTTGATAGGATTTTACAGAATTTTTCTTTTCGTTTTTGCAATAATTGGGGGTGCAATCAACACCAGCCTGGTCTCACAAAAAGGCGCATGAATAACACACCGGTGTTGTTTCGTCTGTTGTCACAATGCCTTTTTTTTTTTTGCTCTTCTTGTGTCATTGCTGGCTTTGCATTTAGTCTGTACAAATGTAATGCTGAGAAGTTGTGTCATTTTACGCACGTCATAGGAAAAAAAAAAGTCAGGTCATGTAGTATAAAGAGCAAGAAAGTCAGCACATGCAAAAAGCTTGAAATGCATCAGACATGACAAGCAAAATATCCTTAAAAGTGGCATATTATTTATATGCCATCCCACGGGATCACATTGACAACACAGTTAAAGCTGAAAGTATTGATTAACAATCAACAATATTAATTAAGAATCACTTTCCGTGCAGTTTCACTGTCTGCAGATGTCTGTGCAGACAACCTCATGATTCCTCTGATGTACCTCATCTACCAGCAGCAGTTTCCTCTACGTTCTATTTTATATTTATATGAATAATTAGATTGCTCCTCATTTCACCACTCGGTTGGTACGGACGAAATGAAGAATATGACAGGATGTAGGGTAAATCCTTGTCTCTGACTAGCTATTCCTGCCCAATCAGAGACAGTAGTAGAGAATTACGACTACATCGTTCCCATACCTCACCATAAGAAGGACTTAGTAACTCTATAAATGCGTGTTATTCTTTAAACAGCGCAAATGACCTCTTCACTCTTAAAGGACCAATGTGTAGGATTTAGAGGCAGATTGGAAAACACCAAACTTCACTCTTCCCTTCCAAGTGCGTAGGAGAACCTACAGTTGCTACAAAACTTGTGCAAAATGAGAAAGGCCGTATCCAGAGCCAGTATTGTATGGTTGTGCAACATGGCAAGGTCCAAGGGAGAGGACCTGTGTCCTCTGTAGAAAATGCCTCATTCTAAGGTAACAAACACACAACAGTTCTTATTTTCAGGTGATTATACACTAATGAAAACATACTTCACACACATTCCCATACATGTTCACACTTCACAAGAGCGATCTCAAAGTTCAGTTCTCAGAGAATAAAATAAACTAGTTCAACATTTGTTTCTTCGGGTTTTTATTTTTTAATCTTTTAAATTTGACTTTAAATTAGAACCTCTTCCTAACAGGGACACTGTTGCACAATATTCATGTTTCTTGTTTGAATAGTCAGGATAACATATTTAGTTATTAACGACAAATTACAACAACTTTGCAGAACAAGAGACAGCAAACTTAATCACCAACATACTGTTGACATTTCTGGAACTCTGAAATTCTGACTTCTCAGCTGAACTTGAATGCACCATAATGCATGAGAACTGCAAGGAGATGAGGAGAGAGACAAGAGGAGGAGACAAGTGTATATAACACAGATCTATCAGTCTGTTTGTTACTATTAACAGAGACTCCAGTCTGCAGTGTAGCCTGCATCATACACTTCATGCTGCATGACAAAAAAGAAGGCTTTTAGGCTTTATCACGTCCACACTTCTGTCCATATTCACACGTTATTTCTCCCCGCTGTCGGCATCACACTTTTTTATGCCAGCTGATGATATGAATGTCTATAATGCATGAGAACTGCGAGGAGATGAGGACAGCGACAAGAAGAGGAGATGAGCATATATAACACGGATCTATCCATCTGATTGTCACTGTGAAGAAAGACTCTAGTCTGCAGTGTAGCCTGGGTCACACTCTTCATGCTGCATGATCAAAGAAAGCTTTTACTCTGTATCACATCCACACCTCTGTCCATGCTCACACGCTCTCTCTCTTTCTCTCTTTTTTTTTTGCCAGTTAACAATGTGAGCATTGTTCACATTCATTAGTTGCAAACTGATCCGTTCAGTTCACCTAAAACACGAGCACGTTCAAGGAACGATACTCTGTTAGCTAATTCAAGCACAACACTGAATATTATATTCCACTTCTGCCATATTCTCCAAATAAATCCCCCTAAATCTTACACACTGGACCTTGGCTATTTAAAGTATTCTCAAGTGTGATTCTTAAAAGTTTAATAAACACGGTCAAAGGCTTCCAGAGTTCCCTTGAGAAACCTACAAGTGAGGTCATGGATGCTACATCTGTATTTCTCCACAGCCTAATGGATTTAAGGCCTGTGAGTCAGAGTCTGACTCACCGCGATCATGGCTCTCGCTTCACAAGAGCTCAAATGAACTCCTAATCCAAGTGACCAATATGAGTTTGAATAAAGCATGCTGATTATGAATTCTCCGTCTGCAACACTGAATTCTGTAAATTGGGTATTTTGCAATTTAATTAAAATTAGTCATATCAAAGGGCCTCAACAAATGAGCCAGCCATGAGAGGTCTTTTTCTCCAAGTAGCTGCGAGGCAGGTCAAGGGTTAAAGCTGCAAATTTTTATCTCTGATGATCACAGCAACACCAATTACATTTGCTCAGCTGCCTCTGGCTTGTGCAAACAAAGATGAAATTGGAATTAAAAAATCGTAACAGTTTGACTTAATGGTCAGCAAGATGTCAGAATGGCAGGATCTGATGTTTTTTATCTGTGCTAGTTATTGGATCTGTTCATGCTGCAGCTTTGGCCCGTGCTGCAAGAAGGTATATGGCAGAGCAAGGGTTAAGGCTTTAAGAGGATGATGTGTGTTCAGTCTTCTTTTCATTGTGAAGAGAGAGCGAGAGCTTTTTTTTTTCTCTCCTTTTAAATGGGAACACAGCTTTTCTCCACCGGTGGCCAAACCTTGACCCTCAAACCGATCTAGAAATAGGCATTCGCTAAGGGAGGAAAAGAAAGAAACACACTCACGCACACACATAAACCCTCCAGCCTTTCCTTTCACCGCACACATACACACTTCCCTCTGCCTGAGTGTAACAAACACACACACACACACACCAGCATGGTTTTCCACTTTTTCACTCTGGGGAGAAGGTGAACTCATATTGTCGACTGCTGAGTAAAACACAGCAGAATATACACACACACTAATACACACGCACGCACACGCACACAGACCCCGTAGACACAGACCCAGACTGTTGTTCCAGATGTCTCTTTTTCCTTTTTTTTTAAAAAAGTGTGTCCCAGGAGATTGGTTCACGGTGGGCAAAGATTTCCAAAAGAAATTGCACTTCATGAGTGTGTGTACCTTACTGTCTCCGCTGTATGTCTGCACTGTATATATCTGTGTCTCATAGTACAGTATGGTTTCCTTTTACTATTTTCAGATCAGATCAGAACACAAAAATGCAGCAAACAAGATAAAAATAAGTCGACAAGAACTTTTTCAGTATGGAGTACCCAGCAGGTGCACTTCTTCATTTATAAATAAAGCATACTTTGTGTAATTTTTTTGTAATCCTGAGCCTTTTTGGTAAAGTTACGTAAAAGAATCAGAGCAAAGTGTGATTTCATTCTCCCTGGAACAAGTCATCCTTGATTTTTTAATGAATTATACACACACACACACACACACACACACAAAAACATAAACAAAACATAACCTAAAAAACATTTTTGGGGCAATTTTCACTTGCTCCTGCAGTTGCATTGTAACCTAGATCTGCAGCCTTACTGTTGTATGCCTCCGCCAACCAGTCAAGTTGTGGTTTACATTAGAGTCCTGCACTGGGTCGTGTACCAAAAGTGTTGTGTAATGGGTAAAAAAAACTTTTATATAAATGAGCATGGGTGAAAATTAAATAATTGCAGGCAGTAATAATGTGTTTTCATCAAAAAATGAAAATGATTGTGCAGTATTTCCAACATTTATGTCGACTAATACAGTGATATCAAGCCCAATTAGCTGGTGGACTTTTATTGTGAAAGCTTGCGACACAAGCTTTAACTCCACATCCTGCCCAACAATGTGACATCACTGTTTGATCTGACAGCGATGTAAGCAAGCTGCTGGCTAAAACTGATGACGTAAAAGCAAAATTGTCCAGCGGAGGGTTACAAATTGTGGATTATAGTTTGGGAGCATTTTGGTGCGCTCAAAGACTGTGACATTAAAGCTGTCAGTGACTTTGCTGCTCTAATTAAACTTTCGTGAATATTATCTTCTCGTCATCACGATGGAAACACAAGTGAGTGACTGGGTATGTGTGTTTAATGATGGATGTGGAGCAGGTCGTGAGGCTTATGTTCATGGTTTTGGGCGGGTGCAAATTTGACTTGTGGGTAACGGGTTGGTTCTGGATCTCAGCTTTGCAGGTGCAGGCGGGCTACAAAACTGAACCTGTGCAGGATTCTAAAGTACATCCATGTCTGTCCAGACTATAACGTATGTATAAGAGACTAATAAAAGTTATTCAGTGAAAATTAAAGAAATGATAGATTCCAGATACAGAGCTGAATGTTATGATGTCACAGTGAAGTTGACCTTTGACCTTTTGGATATAATATGTCATCTCTTCATCATTTTATAGATATTTGTGTGTAATTTTGTCATAATAAGCGTAAAAATTCTTGCCAAAAAAATGTGTTTAGTGAGGTCACTATAACCTTTGACAACCAAAATGTAATCAGTTCATCCTTGAGTCCAAGTGGACGCTTGAACCAAGTTGGAAGAAATTCCCTCAAGGTGAAAACATAATGCCTCTGGCTATAAAAACATGAAGGCATAAAAGTCATAAAAGGTTATTTTTTCAAGGTTTTTCACAAAGCACAGAGGTCCTTCAGCATACAGTCATGAATGTGCACAAAAAATATTAGGCTGATCGGTCCAGTAGTGTTTGAGATTAGCTGCAGACAAGCTGTAGTTTCAGTGATCACACACACACACACATGCACAAACTCACACACTCACAGAAGCGATTACATGATCCTTCCTGGCGGGGATAATAAAAAGAAAACTGGAACTTTTTCAGTGTTTTTCATGGTGTTATAAAATTGACAAAATACACATACATGAAGATAAACAACATGAAATACTCTGAGGAAGCTGTGAGATTTTCAAGCCCTGTCAGTTTTGGTTGCAATGTCCTCCATCGACGTTGCCTCTCTCCTGCAGCTACAAGACGCTGAGGATTGGGTTAATAAAACATTAACAAGTGAAATGCTGCAGAGCAGAGATGTTTTGGTACATCTCCTACTTGAAAATGAAACCAAAGTTCACAAATATTCCTTCAGCTACAGGCGGGGAGCCGGGGCTATAAAAATATGATTCATGCAACAATCTGGTTTTGATGAGAATGGCACTCAGACTTCTAAATGTATGCAAACAAAGTCCTGCTGCTTTAGCTCCCAACTCTCTCCTCATTTTCCTCCCCTTCATCTCCCCAAATCTCCTCTTCTACCCCACTTCTTCTCCATCTCCTCCTTCACTATCCCCTCGACGCCACACAGGCTGTGCTTCAGGCCGCTGTAGCAGGAAGTGAGTCCAGAAAGTGACAGACTGCCTCTGGCTGGTCGACGGAGTTTAGGGCTCCTGTGTGGCTGTAGCTGTATGAACAGCTGCACACTGGGAAGCCATGACATCTGTGTTTACCAGCTCCACAAAGATGTAGACTTCATAGAGGTCTCAACTTTTTACTGCCTTCATTTCATGCTACAGTGAA
This sequence comes from Lutjanus campechanus, assembly GCA_027495735.1. Classification (NCBI taxonomy): domain Eukaryota; kingdom Metazoa; phylum Chordata; class Actinopteri; order Lutjaniformes; family Lutjanidae; genus Lutjanus; species Lutjanus campechanus. Next base: position 15,858 of record JAJHUR010130868.1, on the reverse strand, counting down.
ATACCGCTCTTGTTTTGGCCCCCGAGAGAAGGTGGTAGTAAAACTTAAATTTTTCTCTGTTTTTAGCTGTCTGGCGGCATACAGTATGATGTGGTAACAAGCAAATAAAGATGTTCAGTCGCAGCACGCCTGTCGAGTTCTATTTTATGACACTGTTAAATAATGAATCTAGGATACTGCATTAAAGGAGCGATATATAGCAATTGCACTTTCAAAAATGAGCACTGCAGTCCAAACAGTGAGCTGGAGCCATAGACGGTATATTAAATCGGGTGAATCCGAGTTGTTTCCGTCCTCGCTCGTGGGCGCACGACAAGTGCAACATTGCGATTAGACAATAACAAACGACCACGAGTCCGATACTGTAAGTTGATCAGCTGTTTATATTGTCTGTCAATGCGAAGCTAAGCCTGTTACTGCCTGTCTTACTGCCTGCGAGACTCCAACAAATTGTTCAATTCGAACGTTATAAACATCTACTCCTTCTAGAAGAGAACTGTATTCTTACGAACATTCTGCATTAATTTTAACCCTAAAAAAACGTGAAACAACCAAACAATAACACAAATTGCAATGGCTGTAGCGAACATTCCAATTTATCATGTTTCCTTATTCTTGTCTGACATGCCAAGGTCATTAATGATTTATTACAGAAAATATATTACATATTTCTCCTTTAATGCAAGGGTAACTTCGGTATTTTTACACCTGGACCCTATTTTCACATGTTTTTGTGTCAAAGTGACTAATGAGGCCGGCAATTTTTGAAACGGGTCCAGTATTGAAGGAGACAACCGAGCACCGTCAAAGTATGTTCACTAAAAGTTGTTTTTGCACTGACAAACCAATGTTTCAGTATAACAAGTTGGAGAAAATTTTTGTGCTTTATAACAACAATAGCTGCAACATCAGCAACATGCCCACAGATAGATCTGTGTGTACAACTGATTTAAAGAGTACTTATAAACAGTTTTTACTACTGTTGATGAGCGGAGCAGCCATTTTGAGGTCAGGGTTCGTGAGGATTCTCTGAAAACACAGAAATCCGACTTGGGGGTGTTCCAGCTGAAATGTGTATTTGGGAACTTGGCAATTCTGACTTGTCAGTTCAAATGGAACCTGTTTTATTGCTCTCGCCAAACTAACCAGACCCTCTTTGCAAAACAGTAATTTTAGCATTCAAACTCGACAGAAACATAATAAAACTCAACCAAAAACATCTTGGCTTGCCTTTCCACTGCTCCAACAATTCCCAACTCTGGTTTGGTCGAAATAAACCCTTAATTCACAGCGTTAGATGTGAAAATATCGGGAGAGGAGCCAGAGGGAGGTCAGACATCAGGGAACTAGTGGGGAGAAATGGCATGTAGAGCCAGAGTATTTTCTCTACTCCCTCTGTGAAATAAGGATGTATTTAGACCAAACTGGAGTTGGTGATTGTTGGAACAGTGGAAACAATGGAACGCACCATTATATTAACAATCTGTCAGTGGCAAGAACAACTGCTTTTAGTGGACTTTGAGGATGCACAGTTGCCTGGAGGGATTATGCTGTAGCTTAGTTTCATTTCAGACGGCTGCTACAATCTCACTCTCACTCATACTGAACCTATTTCAAAAATTGTTGTCCCCAGTAGTCACTTACATATGAAAATGTCGGGTCCATGTTGAAAAATGCTGAAATTACCCTTTAATTCAGAGCTTAAATTAACAGAGAAGCTGGATGGATGCCTGATGGCAGTCTACCTCAGAGCGGCCTTAACAATCACGACTCATGATGGACAGTACACAACGCTTAATAAATGATTAAAATGTGTATTATCTCAGTTTTAATTCACTGTGATCGGGGCAGATATTCAAATTACAGTTAAATAATGGAAAAGAGAATGGATTTTCACTTAGGTTAAAGATCTCCTCATCTCAGAGTTCAGCGACTTTTTCATTTAATTGAAAACCACTTCCTCGAATACAATTAATTGAAAAAGGAATAGAGCCTTAATTTGGAACTAAGGGCCCGTAACTGTGGTCAGCAGTGAGACTAATGGCATTCTGCTCGAACAGAAGAGCCTGAAAAGTGGACTGAGAGTTGTTTGCCTAAAATTCCCCTGGCAAAGCAGGCATTGATCCTCAGCAGCAAACTTTGCAGCCCTGGTACAAACAGAGACTAAATGGGGGCACGAGGAGAAAAAAAAAATCTAGATTTTAGTTCTTAATAGAATGTTGGGCAGCGGGGTAAGCTCCACGCCTGAATAATTCACTTTAGCCAAACTGTTGCTTCGGGTTCCATTCATTTTTAATGCTGTCTTTTGATGTTGATTAATTAAGCAGTGCTAGCGCTGCTGTTTCTCCGCCGTAGCTGCCTCTCGCACGCACGCACGCCGTGCACGTAGACAAACACGCTGCTGCTTCTCCCTCTTTTCCTTTTCTCCCTCGCCTCTATCCCTCTAAACCCTAAAGCCTTAACACCCTCCCTCCCTCCCTGCTACTCGCTGCTCCCCTCTCCACCCTCAAACATATTCACACACATACACACACTCATGCATATACACACAAGCACCCAGCCACAAACACTCGTGCGCATTTACAGTGCTGCACTCACACACACACAACATCTAACACCCCTAAGCCACCCCCAAAAAAGTGTTAAGATCCGTAAGTCTTAAAAGTCTTTTCTTTTAAGGCAGTTTGGGAGAAGGATGTGTGTGTGTAGTTGTATATGTGTGTGTGTGTGATGAAGGGAAGATGTGAGCGAGAGAGGAAGGGGGGGGGGAGTAGGAAAGGGGAATGCCTCTCAGCAAACACATAGCGGATTAGCAGAGGTGTGTGTGTGTGTGTATGTGTGTGCGTATGTGTGAGAGAGAGGATGAATTTATTGTTAGAGTCTGTACTGTACGCTACAGCTCGGGGGCTGGATGTTAATTAGAAGACATGCATGCTTTAGCTGGTGGTGGTATCTGTGCATGTTGGAAGGCGCGTGCATGTATCTGTGTATGTTCAAGGGTGAGCACAAGCACCAGTATGTGTGTGTGTGTGTATGTGTGAGTGTGCATGCTCCCTGACTCTTTCATGTGCTTTTAACCAATGAAGACAAGAGCAACTGTGCACCGTCCAATCAGCACCCTGAGGTTTATAAATAGAGTTTAGCTGACTGGATTCTTACTTGTTCTTCTTTTAATCTTCTCAAATTTGCTCCTCAAATGACACTTAATAGCAGCGACTACTGTAGGTCTAGCTGGATCAAAGAGCAAATTTAAGCTAGGTGTCTATAAAGTGAGCTCGTAAATGCCTTGATTTTTATAGAGGATTTCTTGTGCAGAGATGGCTTAGTGCTGGGGTTGGGTGCCTTTAACATTTGAAGTCCAAACTTCTCAGTTTCACCATTGTTACTTTACTGTTTCAAACACCACACAAAATAAAATCCCAGGCTAAACATGGTACACTCCTCAGCTTTTAGATATATTTTGTGTGTGGTTAGATGTGTTAGGCCAGCTTTGCATTTTGCATGACAAATATTGCAATGAGTGTTGTATGCGTCAAGTTTTTTTTAAGTCTAACCACACTTGCAACCACATGCCCTGACTCACTGTGACTTGACCAAGCTGCAGCCAGGGGTAGTACCACTCTTTCTTTCTCTTTATACTCCAGTCACTCTCTCAGCCAGGTGCGCACGTTTGAAGCGATACAGTACCTTTACCGTTACATGGAAGTCAGTACTGATACCAATCAGTACCGTTTTTCGGTACTTAACTCTCTCTATAATAACCAAAATGTAATTTGAGTTGTAAAAAATGAGTCCAAAATTCTCAATTTCGGAATTGCTACTTACTGACAAAATTTAAAATAAAATCCCATGCTGAGCATATAGCACTCTTCAGATTTTAGATCTATTTTGTGTTTAGCTAGATGTCTTACCCTCACCAGTTTTGCGCTTCACATTACAAATATAACACCGTGTGTCATCTGCGTCAGGTTTTGAAGTCTAACCACTCTTGTGACCGCTTTCAGCTCTCTCTTGCTCTGACTCACTGTGACTTGAACAAGCTGCAGCCAGGGGGTAACGTTGCTCTCTATCCCTTTCTCTTAATACTGTTATTGTGTACGAATTGGTATGTGGTTGGGTTGTACCGACGTAATTCAGTCAGTACCCTTAAAAGTACAAAGTTCGGTACCCAACCCTACTTAGAGCGAAGGTTGGGTACCATTCATAGATTACCGTTACCTGGAATTCAGTACTGATACCCAATGGAATGTTTTTTTGTACTTTACTCTCTCTGTAAAAACAAGGTTGCTTCTTCTTATTACCACAAAGTCTGCTGCAACTATGTTCTCTACCCCCTGTCTTGTTCTCTTTCTGTGTTGTCCGCCTGTTCTGCTGTTGCTCTTTCAGAACGACAGAGCTACACGGTACAAGGGGAGACAGAGACGCTGTGCTGCTGTCAGAGGAGTGCTGACTAAGATTACAGTATGCATGGGAATAAATTACAATATAATAGATTTGTGTATATTTGTCACTTTCCTCCTGATGGTCTAAATACCTCACTAGATTTATTGCGAGTTATGTAATTCATATATGAAATATTTTTACAGCAAAAAGAGATGCATGGCTATAGGTAGGTAGTGCATAATGAGGGGGAGCATGAGCATCTTTCAAAACTTGACAACGCATTGTTTTTGGATGATAATTAGCACAGGTGCTTGGTCACAATACTGAATCTCATTAACCAGAAATCCTTGAATATTGGTAGGGACATATTGCTTGTTCTACACCCTTCATACTTCTCCACCTGAGATTAGTACCAAACCCTGCTAAGTTAGAGGAAAATTGTTCTATAAAAGTATTCAGAGAACGACAGGGAGATGTTAATGGGTGACCACATGTGTGGACACACACATGCACCTTAGTGCATGCTCAGTGTGACCAGGGACCGGCTGGAAAAGCAAGTGAGAGACACTGACATTCTTTTTCACTTTCCTTGACTGGCTCCTCTACATCCCTTAACACACACACGCGCACACACACATGCCGTAAGAGCTATTTGATTTGGTCCTGATAATGAAGTGTCTCTGTGAGAGAGCGAGAGGCCATAACGCTGCAGTCTAAAAATACCTGGCCAAAAAGCCCCCTGTCATGTTACATTGATCTTAGCATGATGGTGTGAGCCTTCCTGATTCCATCAGTATCTCTGTTACACTGCTCAGCGCTATAATAAGGAGGTGGAGACCAGCAAGAAAGAAAGAAAGAAAGTAAGAGAAAGAGGAGAATGAGCTATCTTTTACCTCTGCTTTTCGAATTTGCCAAAAAGTAAAGGTCTCACGGTAAAGGTCTCATTTATCTTGGCTAATAATCGTCCCATGAGTACGGGGACAAAAGGTAAGAAAGGAAGAACGGAGGTGGGAGAAGAGAAAATCTTTGCACAGTCCAAGGTTCTCTAACAAAGAGCACATACTTGAATACATCATGGGAAACAAAGCGGTATGTTGCAGCTGAATTCAACAAACCAACTCTCTGAATCCAGCTGTCCAAACTATATTGATGGCCATTATTTTAGTAAGTCCCCCTCACTTATTGTGTTGTTTGGAAGTCTACAGCAGACATATCCAAGAACACTCACTGCATCAAATACACATTTATCAAACAGACACAAAAACCAGTTACAGAAGGCTAAATTATATATTTCCTCCATGCCCTGAGTGCACGATGTAAAAAAAAAGTACAAAGGGAAGACACAAAGTAGGACAGAATACTAAACAGCATCTATTCCAAGCTTAAAGTGCAGCTGCCTCTCTGCAGCCATTACCTGTAGTTAATCTAACAAGTGACTGTGCTTGCACTGAGTATGAGCCAAGCTCGTCTTATCATTCGTACTGGTTGCAACAATCCAAATGGTCACACCAGCCTCGCACGGCTGTCTGTGTGAAAGAGCCACAATTGCAGCCATTTGTCAACCTGACAAAAATGACAACCAGCCATTTTTTGCCAGAGTGGAGGCTTTGTCAGATGACTGCTATTGGTTACACTTGTTATTTTTGATGTGCTTCTGAGATCGGTTTTCCAAAGCCTGGATGGACCTCATGAGAGCACATTTTTTGGCCTAAAAACGTCTTCTCTGCATCTCCTGGATGTACAGTATTTATTTAAATCTGTGCCTGCATCACTTTTCCCCTGCTCACTTGTTTGTGCATTGTGCCCAGAATAACATTACAATGCCAGAAGATACTACGGAAGATCTGACAGCGATGTGAGCAAAACATACATTCTCTGCAGACCTGTCTTGGCATGATCAGATATTAAAGGAATCGTTCAGGTTATTATTAAGTGGGGTTGTATGAGGTACTCATGGGTAGTCAGTGTGTTACCTACAGTAGATGGCAATCAGCATGCCCCAGTTTGGAGAAGCAGAGAGGAGCCCCAGTGCAGAAAGTTAAACAATGTACTGCTGCAGCAAAACATATTTTAGCCACCCAAAAAATGGTCTTCTCCAGCCAAACACCTTCGACAAAATCAGTAATTTTACCTCACAGAACACAGGAGCTGCTGGTCTATCACTTGATTTGTTAGTTTGTTTGGCTTATTGTGTGAATCTGAACTGAACAGCTTTTAAAACACAGAAGTCACAAAATAACACAAATAAACTAACAAATCGAGGCAGTGGCAGACAACAGGAGGAGACGACAGCAACTGCTGTGTTCAGCAAGGTAAAATGACTTTTTTCGCCATCAGAGCAATATTTGGCTTGTTTAATGGTAGTTTCAGGTCAGAAAAGGCTGTTTGACAACAAGGCAAAGCTGTGAAAATATTCTAAATATAGCATACACTTAAACTGATTCAGATTTTTTGAGATGGACCTATATTTTAAGTGGCTGAAATGTGTTTTGTTGCTGACCCTGTCCACAGCAGTACATTGCTTAAAGCGTTATTCCACTCTGAGATTAAGCCATTCAGTATGTACTCACCACTATGCCAATGTGATGATAAGTGAAGATCTTCAGTTCACCAAACAATCCTGGAGTTTTAGGAGAAACAGGGTAGAAGCCTCATCCAGTACAATGGCAGTGAACGGTGACCACAGATAAAACGTTAAAAATAGCACACAAAACAAACACAAAATGTCTCCATCCTTCTTGTGTGGTGTAATCTAAGTGCCGCGACATTAAAAATGAACCGCAAAAGAAGCCATTTTCGCCATGTTTTTAGCAGAAATATCAGCTGTTGCACATAGCCGGTAGAATGTAAACATGGCGTCGATCTCGCGAGACTTCCGCACGTGCGTCCATTACGATATATACGAAGTCTCGCGAGATCGACGCCATGTTTACATCCTACCGGCTATGTGCAACAGCTGATATTTCTGCTAAAAACATGGCGAAAATGGCTTCTTTTGCGGTTCATTTTTGATGTCGCGGCTCACAGAGACTTGGATTACACCACACAAGAAGGATGGAGACACTTTGTGTTTGTTTTGTGTGCTTTTTTTTTTAACGTTTTATCCGTGGTCACCGTTCACTGCCATTGTACTGAATGAGGCTGCTACCCTGTTTCTCATAAAACTCCAGGATTGTTTGGTGAACTGAAGATCTTCACTTATCATCACATCGGCATAGTGGTGAGTACATACAAAATGGCTTATTCTCGCAGAGTGGAGTATCACTTAAACTTTCATGCTGGTGGTCCTCTGCTTCTCTAAACTGTGGGTGTGCCGACTGACATCTACTGCAGGTAGACTGACTGACTATCTCATACAACCTCACATTAAATAATCCAAACTATCCCTTTAAAGTCTCATCAGAAAAAAACAGCATTCTGGTACAGTGATGTTGGTGGTTTGAATTTGTTTTATTTCATTTTGCTGTACGTACTTTCATCTAACAGACTGAAGCTTGTCTTATGACCTGGCCACTTCTACACAACAACGAGACAAACCACTGGGGGTGCTTTTATTGTGAAGCAGCTACAGGTGGTCCTTGACTCAGCTACAAAGGTTAGGAACCAACTTAGCAACCAAGGCAAGCATCTGACTGTTAAAAAAGAAGCTATTGTGCACACCCTCAAGATAAGCATCACCTTGCCTTGACGTTGCACACTCGTTTGCTGTGTATTAACCCACTGTGCCCACATGGAGGGCTCAGGTCATATAACTTTATTGAAACTGGGCACCAGCAGCAGCAAGGTTACTAGTTACTCATATGTGCTTTAACAGGGATAAATGATTTGTTCAAAAAAATGTGAAAGAAACCTGTCTCCAGTGGGCGCTTTTTAAAGTTTCTGCCAAAGGGCAGGGTTGTCTCTCTCTTTTACATGATTCCTGTTCTGTCTGCACACAGTCAGTCAACAGTGTTGGAGATATCACAGCTCCCCTTCTTACCTCGCGAAAAAGCTGTTTGCTGTCATTCATTCTCGTACAGCATGAAAAACAACTTCCGCAGACTTGCAAATTGCCTGAGCTGGATAATCCACAAGAGTAAAGCCCTAAATTAGTTTAGTCAAATTTGCTGTTTTATTGTTACTTCATTGTGTCTGTCAGTGCTGTATCATCTTGTGCTCTTCTTACTGTCAGTCCCCCCTTTTTTCTAAAATGTTCAATATTAGATAGCTGAGGAATGCAAAGTCTTGCAGTTGAAAAAAAAAGATTGCATGAACCAAATCAAGTTATCTGTCAAAACTGATTGAATTAGGCAAATACATTTCTAAAATATACTTTTCAGCCATGTTTGGCTAGACTGAAAACACACAAGAATGGTGGCTGTAAAATCTCCTAGATTTTTCTCATAGTCAATTAAACACTGACATATCTTGCATTGCAGTTTAAAGGGATAGTTCTGATTATTTGAAGCAGGGTTGTACGAGGTACTTCTCCACAGTCAGTTCATTACTTAGAGCTGATGGAAGTTGACGTGTTCCCAGTTTGGGGAGGCAAGCTGGAGTACTGTGTATGAAACTAAGCAATGCATTGCTGTTGGCAGGGTCAGCTGCAAAATGTATTTTAGTCAGCTAAAAAATACAATATCACCATGTGTATGCTATATTTAGAATATTTTCATGTTTAGCAGCTTTTTTTCTGATAGGAAACCTCAGTTATGGCAAAGTAGTAATTTTACAGTGCAGAAAGTGGGAGTTGGGAGTCTGCTGCTGCCTTTATTTGTTAGTTTATTTGTGTTACTGTGTGACTTCAATGTTTTAAAGGTCAGTTGGGATTCACCAAAGTCAAACAACAACACAAACAAACTGACCACTCCAGAGTGTCCTGCAGGGTAAAATTAACATTTTTGCAAATGAAGTCTGGTTGAGTGAGAGAGAGAGAGAGAGAGAGAGAGAGAG
>JAJHUR010130865.1:0-11526 GCA_027495735.1 Lutjanus campechanus | reverse complement strand
AAATTACATCCCGTTCACTTAACCTGCTGTTGTTATTTCAGCAAAAGCGTGTTAGCAGTTGGTCTTGCATAGCCAGACGTCTCTCCACAGCGCTCAGCTCTGGAGAAAGGTCCGGCTCTTTGCATACACATTCTGCAATAGGGGGAAAAAAACACTGCGCCTTGTTTGCATTTCTTTAAATCAATCACAGACGTCTTGGGCAGTGCTAACTCCCAGGACGCAGCGACGGTGCTGCTGCAAAATAATGTCAAGGGGGAACTTGTGATGGAACATTTGCACGTCAGGAGGCGAGCTCTGGTATTAAATTAGCTACATCACTGCAAAAGAAAAGATGACATCGTTAGCTTGGTCATGTTACCATTAGCCTCCCAGGTGCTAAGTTGCCATTTTCAGCCTGTAGGTTGCAGCTAGGAGGTTGTTCTTGTTTCCCAGGGACCTTGAAAACGTAACTAGCAATCGCCACAATGCCACTTGAGGCAACAAGACTGACAGCAGTAGTGTGCATCTGGTGAATCAGACTAGGTTTCTCTTAGTTTCATGCATCTGACATCATGATGTCCTCGTCTTTAGTTGAGCAGTTGAGCTGCCATTTTCTCTTGATGACTCAGAAAAAAGGTTGAGTCTGATGCAAAGACAAAATTTGATTTCGTGATCAAATAATTTATTACAAAATGAATGATCCAGGGGAACTGGTTAAGTTGTCTCGTTATATTTTCGTTAACTCAGTGAACAAAAGATGACGATAGTTCATTTAAAATAGTATTTTAACGCACATTTTCCCTTGAACAAATATTGCACCTCCTGCGATTGAAAACTGTAAAAAGCCATATTTTGATTTTGATACAGTTTGGATGTTAGGCCTTATTTTACAGTGATGTATGAGGGCAGCATGTCCTATCCTGAGATGATCCTGTGAGCACAAACACAACTTTGTCTGACATTGAACTGCTTCACTTTTACTCGGGAGAGCTCTCAAGGAGGATTTTATATACTGCATGCAACCTCTAAAGAACAATTTCAACAATTGTTGTCATTTCCCTCAATCTCTGACTTTAAGTCCATATGTAAAATGTCTTGAGCTTCCCTTCCACTTATCTGCCCGCTGCAGAAAGGAAAACCCATTATTACTATAGAACATGTCTATTCAAACTGGATTGCTGTTATCAGATGACTGAGGAATTTGCAGATAATTTGACCTGAATCCCTACTTTCTAAACACGAATTCCTCCTCTTACGATTTTATTCTACTACTCCACATACCTGTTCAGTGTTAAGTGACAACCCCTGTCATTCCACATGGTTTTGATTCTACGAGGATCTGCCGTTAAACAATAGCGCACAATGTAGAAAACTGCAGCAGAATATGGAGACAGAGACAGGCTGTTGACTGGTATGTTAATCTTTAGTGGTTAAATGTCTCATTCTTTGCCTTATCTAAGCACTGCGTGGTGAGGAGGATAATGCCGTCTTTTACAGCTCATGATTTGACAGCATGTGCTGTATTTGTCATTTACTAGCAATTACATAATAAATGGTAATTGCCTGTGTAAGATTTACTGGCTTCAGCAGCACGGAGCATCGTCACTATATAGTATCTTAGTGTTGACAGAATGAGGACAAGGGTACTTTGACTTCTCAGGGATAGAGTGGGGTTACTGAGGTGTTTGCTGCTCTGCGTTACCTCGACTCTCAGTGACTTGGGAACGGGTACAGCATGGAGATTACACACTTTTATTGTAAGACCTCTTTTTTTATATATAAAAAAAGTTGGTACAGCTCTGGTGCGGATCAAACAACCTCTGGTGTGTTTGTGTTTTGTCAAGCTGTGTAGCTGAACAGCAGCCATTCACACCAGCTGATCGAACTCTACTGCAGTTTGTTTTGAGGTGTTAAAGCAAATCAGAACAACAGCAGGATTCTGTGATGGTAGATGTGTGATTTCCGCATAATAATAATAATAAAAATGATAACTTGGTAAATATGTTAACATGTAAAAAGAATATCCATTACAACTGATGAGTTGTGCTTGTGTCTCAGCTAATGTATTTTAGCATTTCTTCTATAAAAAGTGATTCAAACGTAACTGCCACAGGGTGGCTCCACTTCTGATATTAAAGTCCTAAATTTAGACTTCGCAATATAGACTTTTTTTATTCCTAATTCTATCTGTCCATTGTTATTTGTAACATATGAGGTTTAGTTAACTTAATCGCTCAAGTTTTAGCAGTTTAGCAGGATGAAATGATGAGGTGATGACATTTTATATCCAGGAAGGTCAAAGGTCAACTTCAATGAGACATCATAATCAGCAGCATGATTCAGCTCTCTATCAGTTCTCTTTACTTCCTCATTGTAAATTATTCACAAGAATCTACATTGCAGTAGGTGTTTCACCATCTGTTGCCTGGCAGGGATCTATTTGAGCCAATAACAGACCAGTACCTGGAATTTGGTACCACAACCCAATGGTACAATTTTTTTCAGGTGTTTACTCTCTCTGTAAAAGCAAAAATGTAACCTCCGTTGGAAAAAAAATAAGCCAGAACTTCTCAGATTTAATGTTGTTACTACATCCCTGCCTCCATCTCTCCTCTCAAACCCATCCCTACACCCTCCAGCCTGTCAGTCTGTCACCATTTAACACTTGTGTTTCTCAGAGGAAGCGCATCTGATATCTGTCCATGTTGTTAATGTCACAACAGCAGTGCTTGCATGTTGTAATATTTCCCTGTAAATAGTATGCAATTCACATATCATGGAGTACTGCAGGAATGAGTCCAAGAACATGGACTTCCGGTCCCCTCGTCTCTAAGTGAAGTTGGTTTTTTGAATGGACTTTTTTTAAATTTGCCTGAAATAAGGTCTGTGGTTAACACAAGCTGTTGAAATGTTCACATTTTGTCCTATGACATAAAATATATGAGTAAATACCCCACTTGTGAATTTTGAAACTTTTACATGTCTTAAAAAAGGTGGTTGCTAACAAGTGGCTAATGAAACTACAGAGGCCTTAGCTTTTTACTTCTTTTTGCTTTTTTCTTAACTTCATTTATGAAGATTATCTTGCTGAGCAAAACATGTCAGTATCATAAACTTTTGTTCACCACAGAGCTTATTTTCTGCACTAATCGAAAATTCGTTGAAAAATCCTGTTGGCTTTTTGGAGGGAACCAGAGCGATGCTAACTTCCAAGCTGACCAACAAAAATCCATCATCCTCGCAGCACTCTTTTGTTTTCACACAAATGTTTCCAACACTCTTATAAATCTCATATACTGTTTTAGAGAACTAGATAGCATACTGGTAAGGCAGTTTGGATCACCCAAGGTCAACCAAGACAGCGGAAAAAGCACAGTTATCTCCAACAACAACTTATCCAACTAGCTAATTTATTATCTGAAGATGTCTATGAAGTTGTTGACGCCTTAATTAAAGTTTCGTTAATCATGGAGGGTAAAACTTTTTAGGCGCTGATTTCAGGCATGTTCACACTGCACCTGCTGCGGGGGACCAACAGCTTTCAGACTGTGTTAGACCAGGTGTTAGCACTTTTCCTAGTAGTATTTAACAGGTGGCTCACTTCATGCTCAAAAAATCTATATTTAAATCATTAAAGTAATATCATAAATGTGCAATGAATTTCACAAATTTTTTAAGAAACAGGAGAATGAAGCCAAATGTGGACTTGTATCAAGAGTAGGTGTATTTAAAAAGTTTAATTAAAACTGAGAAACACAAAAACTTACTGCGCTGGCAAGAAAAAAAAAAGGCAAGCAAAGTCCAAAGTGCATGAAATCAAAAAACAGTCCAAGAAACACAGGAAACACTTGGAAGCTTGATCACAAACAGACACAGGACTAATGCTGCGTTCCAGACGACATCGGAGGTCAGAATTTTTCTACCTCCTACTTGAAAAAGTACAACGGAACGCCAATTAAAGTGGGAGTTCCTACTTGGCTGCACTTGCTGAGGGTTCAGTTAAGTCTACACTTGGCCATGGAAGTCATCAATTTGTCAGGGTCAGCCATGGTTTTAGTTTACTTGTGGTGTCATGTGACTGGAGCGCTTTGAGAATGAAAGTTTCAAATTTCAACTGGGAAATTCCGATCTCCGACGTTATCTTGAACGCAGCATAAGCACATGTGGGAGGTTGAGGTTGAGGAGACGGGAAAACAGGCAAGACAGGAAGTAAGGCCAGACACAAGAGGAAATACAACTGCAGAATGAAACCGGAAAGAGTAACACAAAACCTCAAACCATGACAACCACAAGCCGATTAATGGCCTGAACCAGCCACTACTGGTTGACCAGGAAAATCTTGAGTCAGGGACACTTCGAGAAACTTTAGTACACTTGTGACAAACTGTTGTATCAATAAGGCCTCTGAATCAGTTGCACTTGTTAGATGTTTTGTGTGTGGCTGTAATCTAAACTCAGATCATATAGTGCACTGATACTGCATTAGAACTGCATGGTTTTTCTGCAGAAGCACCACCCCGTCACAATAAACAGATCCCCTGCTATTCTCACCCTCTGAAGCTCCTCTGAGCGCAGCAGTGAGGTTGTCTTCAGCGTTCTCGGTTTCTCACACCAGATGCTTCAGTCACATCTCCCCTCCTCCTCTTCCTCCTCCTCCTCCTCCTCTTCAGCACCAGGAGGACACAGACAAACCGTGCACACAGATATCCATACATAAGCATACACATATAGATGTGCTAACTTCATATGGCAGCGAGTGACGCAGGCTGACGATATGAATACATTTCTGAAAGTAGTACAAGCAACAGCACAGGAAATATTTGGATTGAACTCTTGTATTTTCTTGAATTTAAAATCTAATAACACACAGGTATAATTGTTTAAACCTGCAGCAGCTCTTATCCCGACATGTTCTTGCTACTGACTCACCTTACATGGATTTTATTAAGCCTAATCTTAATCATTAGTGACTGAAGTGTTCACTGGGTGTTTGCTTTGGTGCGTGTGCATGAATCTGTGTGTGTGTGTATGTGTTTGTACTCAGGCTCTTGTTCTGTAGGGGTACTTCTGAAATCTTTATAAGGCTGAGGATAATGTCAGGGTTATAAATCACAGCCTTAATGTTTCCCCGCACAGCCATTTTTCATCCTCTCTATTAGTCTTGTTCAGTCTTCTACACGCATTAGTGGATCATGCTCAGGCCTGCGCCAGTAATTAAGCAGATTTCGGCTTTTTATTTGTTTTTCTTGTTATTATTATGTACTTCCTATAAAACATGGCGTGCATTTACATTCTGAGGCCTGAACAGGGAGAGATAACAAAGCACAGCTTTCTGAGATCAGGGAGTTCACTATTTTAACGGTAGTTTGAAGGCTGTGTGTGATCTGAAGGTTTTCGATACTTGCACTGATATGATACCTGACTTTTGTTACAAATACTGAAACTATCATTTCTTACCTGGCTTAAGCCTGGGGGAGATCCGTACAGTAGGTTTCAGGGCCGGAGCTGTAATCCGAATCTGCAGCTAATCTCACAAACTACTGGACCAAACAGCCTGATGTTCTTTTTTATTTCTTGTGCACATTTATGACTGTATGTTCAAGGAGCTCTCATGGTTGAGGTGATTAACAATTTTTGAAAAAAATTTTGAAAGAACATGTTCATCTGTTACAGGACACATTTTGGCCTCGGTCATGTTCTGAGAACTTACATCCATAGAAAAGTTTAATTTCTTTTTAAACCAGAGCATCTGCAGATTAATTCCATTCCTGATATGTTTTGATCCACTTGAGTTAGGACTGATGACAAGATGAATAAATCCCCTTTTGTGAGCTTCGCTGCCATCACCATCCATCTGCACGGTCACCATAGTGTTCAAGGTCCACGAGGGTAAGTGAGAGATGCCAACTTCACTACAAAATCACTGTCACTCACTTCATTCTGAACAGATTGTCATGACATTTGGTTTGTCATAAATGTGAGAAATTGAACATGATGGTTATTTGTTGATTAAAATCATTTACTGGGGCGATCTGATCAGCTTTATGCCAAAACATGAACCTTCTCAATAGCAAAGACTTTAAAATATGAAAGTTTAAAAATATTTAGAATTTGAATTTGGCCCACTTATTGTTTTCTTATTAAGTTTATACAGTTAGTGGGGGTGTCACAATTTCAATATTAAATCGAAAATTGGTTGAAAATAGCTGTCGATTTCAAGAATCAAATGGAAAGGCAGAATCAGTAATGCTCCCAGAATTTTTTTTTTTTTGTCGACACTTCTGCCTTTTTATGGCATCTGGCATATATCTGAAGAAGAACACAACACTTTAGATATAACACGGCACAGCTTACTGGCCGTTATATCTTTTTGAAGAAGAATTTGAAGTGTAGATGACAGTTGTCAGGACATAAACCCAGTGATCTGGTGATCTTTACAAACTAAAACCTGATCATCTGATCAGAGCTGCCAGTGCAAAAAAAGAAAAGTTAAAAAAAATCTAATCATGACTCTAAAATCAAAAATCATGATGAAAGAAACTGAGACTATACTATACAAAAACACTTTATTAAAATTTTGCATAAGAAAAAACATGCTATACTCTACAAAAAGCTTATTTTAAAACTGCAAATCTACCCAAAAGAGTAAAGTTAGAACAACAAGTCTGCAAATCTGAACTGACATTCAGTTGCAGCTTTTGGCGTCTGACAGTTTTAAATCTTCTCCTCCTCCATGTTTTACAAAACATATTTTAGTCAGTTATAGTAAAAATCTGTGAAGTCTGTGAAGATACAAAATACATACAGTATGAAATGTGTGTGATAAAATACACAGGAGGCTTGATGTAATGGGATCTTTGATTTGCTGCAAGTATTGATAAAGAGTCGGCTCATGATGGTGGATCTGTGAAGCTGAAGAACTTTCTCCTCTGGGTTTAGGAGTGTTTGAGTTAAACCAATCATAAGAAATGAAATATCTCTACAAATATACTTGTGTAAGTAATAAATTCTGTCACCCACATCACCACTACAGGCACCACTTAAAAGGGATTAAAGACCTCTATTGATTGATGGATACAAAATACAAGTTTGTCTTGATAAAAGTAGAAATCACTCAGTTTGCACTAATGCTCGTCCTGTGGTTGTGTCTGTAAATGGTATGGGAATTATATTGGCTTGCAGTAAAAGGCCTTTGAAGTTGTATGTGTGTGTGTGTGTGTGTGTGTGTGTGTGTGTGTGTGTGTTTACACCTGTGCTGTGATGTGAAGCCTTCATGTTCAGGGGGGATACCATGTGATCATGCACGGTTTGTTACTCAGCTTCAATCATCAGGTCTTGTGATTAAACTAAATAAATCATGAATGCTGAAACAGACACACGAACACATATGCAGATTTTGCAACATACTGCATGCTAATGTAGCTCAGAACATGAATTCACAGAGAGGATTTGTTCTCTGTGGTTCGTTTTAAAGCTTTAATTTGTTTGCATATGGCTTTGTTACTAAGATGTAGAACTTGTTTAGAGATACTTCTGGTATTTTCGCAATTGAGCTTTTTGTTGTTTACATTGGGATTCAAGCTCTGTCGGTGTTGTCAGGGTGATCCTGTCCGTCTCGGTGTTGCTCCTCAGCCTCAGCGCTCATGCTGAATGGATTTCTGTTCAGGTTTCACACTACATTAACTGTCTGATCCCACCCGCGGTCTGTGACAGGTGGTCAGATGTTACAACCGTGCGGCTTAGTGGCTTTGACGTGGCTAATGGGCCAAAATGGCTCTATGGCAGCCACTCCACTCAGGTCCAGCTTAAGCTTTATTTGACTGCATGGTTTTAATTCAAACCGAACAGTAAATGCAGTCTATCTCTAAAATGTTCAGGAATATTTCCTGCATTGATTCATGTCTGAATGGGAGCAGGGATCAATATTCAGGGAAATTTGTACCACCAATTATCAACCTCAAGACCTAAGCCCACTTTACACCGGACAAAAAACTATTAACACTCAAAAACATCTGGCTTTTGTCTTCAGTAGGAAACAGTACAATCAGCATTCAGTGACTGACTCTGCAGTGGTCATGGGTTTATCAGCTCCAGATAAGATGCAGTGATGGAAACATCATACCTGAGTGGATACATTGATTTTTGTCCCTTTATGGTGGAAGCATTGAAAGCTTGTTGCCTCAATCTGTAACTTCTGCAACTCTTCTTCTGCTCCTTTTTCATGCACATGCTGCATGTGAAGCGCTTGTCTTAAGTCAAGGGCTTGTAAAACAATAACATGATAAAAGTCCCCGACTATTTTGTTATCTGAAAGCAAGCTTATGAAGCAGCAAAATCCAGAAATGTTGGGTTTTCATCGGCCGTAAGTCCTATCAGCTGAGGGTGAACATGAAACAGTAAAATAAATCAATAAGCTGCAAGTAAAAATGGCAACGCAGCAGAGATACTAAACTTCAAACCACAGAGGTTCAGTTATTAGTTTGATTGTTTGAATCTGACTCAAGTAGATCACAAAAAAACAAACATATAAATGCCACGATGCTGGTTGAAGCATCATCAACTTTCACCCATAATGTGCATTCGGTGAGTGAGACTAAGGTCGAATTGAGCCTTCTTAAGCCCCACCCCTTTTCCAGGTCAGTTGTGTTAATTTCTTGTATAATTACTGCCTTAAATTCTGCACACAGGAAGCTAAAATTCAAAGCCTATGAGTGGAAAAACAAGCACTTCACAGCAAAATTAGCTAAATAATGGCTAACCTGTTTCTTGTTGTCCTTCCCCCACATTCGTCCCTCAGGACATTTGGGTCGATTCTTGACACGTCAGGAGGTTACCTGTTGCAGCCATTTGGTGTGGCCAACATAAAGTTGCCTGCTGCCACTTTAAAGCTGGAGCCACTGAGGATATTCTATCTTGCTGTTGTAATGCTACACTATTGATCCCTTTCTCAAGAGAAATTGTTTTGATAACCCTGCAGGCCTGATGCAGGACAGATGCAGGGTAAGAGATATTTTATTTTCCAACCGAGGCAGACCACCATCCAATTTGAAATGTTTTCTTTTTTTATTCCCATGATGTCCATCTACTCTGTCTCTCTGTGCTTTTTACTTTGAGCTAACAAACAGACATAAAAGACAAATGAAAATCTGTTCGATGGAAGACATGAAGACACTAAAAATATGATGCATTGATTCTGACTGTGTATGTTTTTTTAAGATGCAAACAGGGGTTTGAATGCAGTTTTTTCTAAGTACTCTTGCACACACTTCACCTTGCTGTTGATGTGTCAGGGAACTCTGGGTAGGCATTTTTATCAGAAGCTAGGGAGTGTTTTATCTGTGTATTTGCTTGGCTGTCAAAAACTCTCCACCTGCCGCGTAATTATAGGACAGCCTCTCCAGGCAGCCTCACGCCATCTTTTATCAGTCAGCAGCACTTGACTATTTTTACTCCTCAAAGATGAGCCAGAAAAGTGAGGTGGTGCAATGTGATAAGTGTCAGACGCAAATGTGTGTGTGTGCGTGTGTGTTGAGGATATTTCTTGTTAGTCACACAGTGTGGTTGTTTTGTTCTACCTATTACATGTCGAGGTGTTGTGTTTCAGAGCTCGTCTAAACAGCTCTGTGCTGCTGAAAGAGAATTGATTTTTTTTAAAAAGAGCGTTTCTTGGAGGGATCTTTTCTGCAATAATGTCAAGCATGTGTGATGGATCTTGGAGTGATGGTCTGTATGGAACCCCACAGTTTCTATATTCCTCCCTCCTTGGTCTTTATCTTGTATCTTTGCTGTTGCATGTGATCTGTACATGAGAGGAGCAGCCTTGCGAAAGTCATTAAATATTAATAGCAGCTCAATTAATCTCGCTGTACCACACAGGTCGGCGTTGCTGTCGTCAACATGGTGATTAACAGCTGAGGAGAGTCCATTTTAAACTGTGTTAGTTTGCTGTTGCTGTGCTTGACTGTTTCTTCAAAACCAAAAAAAACCCATCTTGTCATAAAGATTAAAGTCCCTTGTGAGTCCTTCCAAGTACTGTGCAATATCCAATCAACAGAAAAAAATTACCACAAAAAAGAACGTTCAAAATCAGCAGCAGAGGCTGAGATAACTTTACTTTATTCCTTAATATGGATCAAGCTCTAAAAACTATAGTTCCCATATGTAGGGCTGCAACTAACGATTGTTTTCATTGTTGATTAATCTGTCAATTATTTTCTCAATTAATCGATTAGTTGTTTGGGTCTATAATATGCCAGAAAATGATGGAGAATGTCGATCAGTGTTTACCAGAACTCAAGATGACGTCCTCAAATGTCTTCTTTTGTCCACAATGAAAGATATTCAGTTTACTGTCATAAAGGAGTAAAGAAACCACCAAATATTTATGTTATTAATGTTGCGGCTCTACCCATAATCCAACACAATGGTGATGGGTGTTAGACCCTCCCCGTCTTGTGAAAACATGCATCTTTCATCTTTGGGTGGTTCAGCTAACCCACACACCTCTGCTTTTAACTATGCATTTGCATATGCACCCCTCTGCATCCTTCGTTCCTTTGAAGCAATGATCGTGCACATCCTCAGAAATTAACACTACGCATATGTGAACTTTAACGTGTGGTTAAACAGCAAGTATATCTCCGGCCTTAGGGTTAGATGGTGGAAATTTCATTTCCTATAAATTGGACTTCATGAAGAACACCCTCATATCTTAACTTTCTTTTACTTTTTCCCTACAGTATGACTGTTCCATGCTGATTCAGCAAACATTCCTAACTGCAGATAACTGCATAAATGATCTGTCTTTGTGTGTTTAAAGGGATAGTTCACAGAAAAATGAAAATTCAGTCATGATCTACTTGCCCTCATGCCATTTTACAGTCAGGTTTAATTTTTTAGTCCACAAAACACTGCTGGAGTTTCACAGGAAAACAGCATTGCACAATCTCTCAAACAACGGAAGTGAATGGTGACCAGTTTTCAAATGTAAAAAAACAATAGAATATAAACATAAAATGTCTCCATACTGCTCATCTGGTGTAACCCAAGGCCACAACATGCATAGTTGACTAAAAAAATGTTATTTACACCATGTTTTTAGCCTGAATCTTCACTGTAGATCCTTAACTTGGAGCCACGTTCATGTGCACATGCACACTGTCTGAACTGTGTGTGTTGTGATGGTGTGCAAAAGGCATGTTTGGACTTTAGGAGACTTGGATTATGCCAGACAAGCAGTCTGGAGGCATTTTATGTGGGTTTTTTCCAGTTGTTTTACTATGTTTGAAATGGTTCACTTCCACTGTTTTCTGATTCTGCAATGCTATTTTCTTGTGAAACTCCAGCAGGATGAGGGTGAGTAGATAACGACCCAATTTTCATTTTGGGGCGAAATATCCCTTTAAGTACACATGCATGAGAGTTGTAAATTAGCATAATTAACGTTCCAATAATACCTGTTCCATATGTCAGGAAGTGTTCATTCATGAAAATGGCATCAAAGAGTAAAAAGCAGAACTAAGAGTTCAGAGATTCAAATCTTGCTTT
>JAJHUR010130863.1:0-59109 GCA_027495735.1 Lutjanus campechanus | reverse complement strand
TGTAATTCAGACGAGACTGATCTGATTATTAATCTGACAGAAATGAAGAATCTAACTTTTACATTGCAAAATGAACTGTTGTAGGACACTTTTTCAGCGTATGAGCAAAAAAGTCAATTGTGGATGATCTATGCATGTAGGTGTGCATTTCTGTTAAATGATATACATGCTACTCACTCATGCATTTCAATGTAAACACACATGAACATGACAAAGTCTGTGCTGCGAGATGCTACAGTACATCCGTCACCCATCAGCGAGCGTGTGCAAACTCTCGGGCAGACAGACGGTCGGCCGGCCCATCACAACAGTCGATCGTACACTAATATCTCGGGGCATCAGCAGCTATTCCAGAAGCAGAACTAACAAGTTAAGCCCAAACATTGGGTTTGCATGGCAGTGGGGGAGTTTATGAATGTGTGTGTACGTGGAGGGGGGGGGGCACACATACATCAAACAGAGACGGTCGGTCAATATTGGGGTATGGAGAATCAACACGCTTTTTTAAAGGAGAGGCTTATGCTCAAACATCACAGTGCCAGTTGCCAGGCCTGAGCATTTCCCGAGGCCCGGATCGCCATTTCTCATTTGTTGCATTAGCAGGAAAGACGGCGTACAAATAAAATTTCCCTGAGCAAGGGAAGTATCTTTGCATACAAAACAAGGCTGTGTGTAATTTTCAACGGGGCGAGAGGGGAAATGAAAGTGTACGGGGGGGGGGATATGCACCTCCATCAGCGCTGCGGACGCAGTCGGCAAAACACATTTAGGAAATTAGCATTTTTGAAATAGTGCGTTTTAAGAGCCAAACAGTCTTCCTGATAAGAGAATGAGCGGTGTGACGGTGAGAGGTTAGAGTGAGACATGAAGAAGGTGGAATTTGGCACATAATTTGATTATTTGGATGGTTTTCATTTACCTCGCTGGCTTCACCTGGAGGCATTTTTCTATCCTTGCTTTCACAGAAAAGCTTCAATTTGACCTTTTTTTCCCTTTTTATCTCACCTGAACTGAAAGTTTTCATGGATATTTATGAATTAAAGGGATAGTTTGGATCATTTCACGTATGGTTGTCTGTGGTACAGTCAGTGTGTTACCTACAGTGCCAATTTGCACAAAAAGACCAGCATGGAAGCTGAACAATGTACTGCTGTGGACAGGGTCAGCAACAAAAGGCATTTTAGCCACTAAATAAAAGTCTAAGTTTAAGTGTACGCTATAATTAGATTCTTTTCACCACTTTCCTTTGTCGTCAGACAGCCTTTTCTGATGGGAAATTGCTATAATTCATGCCAAATATCACACCGCAAAGAGGTCGAGGCAGTAGTGGACCAGCATCTCCATTGTTCTGTGAGGTAAAATGACTGATTTTGCCAATGAAGTTTGGTTGGTTTTGAGAGAGTGATATTTTACTTGTATAGCAATGGTTTCCTGACAACAAGGTAAAGCAGTGAACAATTCTAAATATAGTGAAAACTTAAACTGATATTCATTATGTTCTGATTTTATTTTACAGTACACTCGTAGGTAACAAGATAGCAATAAAGCATCAACGAGAAAGAATTCCAACAGAACTGTTCTGTAAACTAAAGTGCATATATATTGCAACAGAACTGTAACCTAAAGTGTATTATTTAGACACTTATAAGACTTTATTAGAGATTAGTTTGGGTAACATTGCAACAGAACTTTACTGTAAACTAAAGTGAAATAACGTATCTGCCACCTGCCCATTGAAAAACAATATATGAACCAGATCTACCAAAGTAAAGGCAGGAATCATGTTGTAGTAATGTAAGGTAATGCTATGATTTGTGTTTTATGCACTTTTGCAGTGAGAACAGTGAGGAATAATACACTTTAGTTTAGAGTGCAGTTTTGTTGTAATGTGTCCCAAATTAGCCTCTACTAAAGTCTAACAAAGCTTTAAACACTGTAGAAGAAAGAACATATATCCGTTTTTTTGTCTCATTTAATACAAATTGCAGCTTATGTCTTTTTTACTGTACTGTAAAATAAAGTGCGACCTTTATTTCTCCAAGCTGGGGGCAGCAGCTTGTGCCGTTCATCATTAAGGAGAAGAATTAAACGTCTCACCCAGTCATTTCTGCCCAAAAACAGACTCTACTTTTACTCACACTTCATTTTTAGAAGCCCAGTTGAGCTTTATTGGCCATTCTCCGACGCGCAAACACACACAAACAGCCATTCCTCTTCAAAATATTAAGAGTGTGTACTGATTGCCACCACCTGCGTTATCACACAGGCTACTAAACAGATGCAGGAGAACGACTTCAGTGTAGAAATCACAGCTGAGACGTGGCGTGAAATCTGGCAAAATGCTATAAGAATCTGTTTGAGCAGCAGCACACAGAGGAATTCAAGCACTGAATGTCTCCCAGTTAAAAAACATGAAGAAAATCTCCAGTCTGTGCCCACAATGGAAGATGACAGAAGACACCTACAACCACAGCGTGAGGCCCGGCCGCAAAATAGTACACTGCTGGTCAAATATAGTGCAGGAGCTGCAGAGTATTTTTGGTGTCGGGTGTGATGTGAACCCTCTGTTCTCAGGTTTCCTTATGGGAAGATTCATGATGAAAACTACACCAGGCTGTTGTCTGTGTCAGATATATGAACCTCAGCTACACAAGACATCAAAATTATACACTGGAGTGTTTTTTTTTTTAAATCAAACTTAGTTTTATCTCTTAAATGACATTTTAAAAGCTACTATAATAAATCTGCAGTCTCACCGTGTCATATCTGCATTTAACTAATAAGTTTCCTCACGCTCACTCATACCTGCATGCTTCCCTCATGGAAGTATGGAAAATCCCAGCTGGGGATTCTGACAGTGGTGGAGAGAGTACTGAAAATCTGTACTCAAGTACAAGTACTGTTGCATTCTGAAAATATTACTCAATTACAAGTAAAAGTACTGGTGCTAGAAATATAATTAAGTAAAAGTGCAAAGTATTCATATTCGTATTTGCTACTTTTTAACCAGTTTCTGTTCTGTTCTCCAAACTAGGGCTGCCAATTTTGTGCATTTTCCTCAACAATAGTTGAAAATGCAATCAATCAATCAATCAATCAATAATTAATCATTTATACGATATAAAACATTTCTTCTTTTAATCATTTTTTAAATTGTTTTTTTGTGTTTAAGTTTCCTTATTCAAGAAACAGCTCTGCAAGAAAAGTAATGTCAGATAAGGTGCAATGACATTTTTAGACTATTGATTAAATGTCCATGATTACATTTTTAAATGATTGATTGATTGGTGATTACTCATCAAGGTCCTTACTCCAAGCGTGTACTGCTTTTTTGTTTGTGTGTCTTTGTTTTAATTGGTCCATTTGCGATCAGATCTCCTTATTGGCTGCTGAAATGCAGATTAAAGATTTGGATATTAATTGAAATGGTACTGAGTACTCAATTCTGATTTTAAAAATAACTAAGTAGATTACATCTTGTCATGAATTCTTAAGTACGAGTAAAAGTACAGACTTGAAGTAGTACCTGAAGTACCTCAAAAAAATACAAAAAACTACTTAATTACAGTAACGTGAGTATTTGTAATTAGTTACTAACTGTGCTGTTCCTGTGCTTTAATATGGAGGTCTTTTGGGATTGACTCGTTTTGGAGACATCCTCTCATGGCCATTTGAAGAACTGCAGTTTTTGGCAATTTCAGAGACTATTTCTGTACGAAGGACATCTTGTTGTGTCTTCTTCCGTTGTTTTCGTCTCGTTATGTCTTCCACGTTGTTTTAGTCTAGTTTTGTCTTTTACCTCGCTTTCATCTTGTTTGGTCTTTTATGTGGTTTCGTCTTGTTACATCGTTGTTGTTTTCATCTTGTTACATGTTTTACGACATCTCAGTCAAAACTGCGCTAAACTTGGCCAACAAGCTCGTGTTTATTCGTCGCGGTCAGTGGTTCGATTCACAACCCCCCAGAATAATCAGGTTTGTGTTCATCATACTTTAACAACTGAGTAGTTTGTTTGCTATTTTATGTCACTTTTACGTTTATTGCTACTTATTGTGTGTTTGTTCTGAACTTGTTGGTTTGTTTGTCCCTCTTGTTGAATGTCTTTAAGGAGCTGATGTTGCTGCTTCCTGGTGCTCCTTCCGTGCTACTTACCACAATATTTTTTTTTTGTTTTCTGCACAACCATCCGGTAAAACATCTCTTGCAATCTCCAGGTGGAGAACTGGTCCAGGTGACATGTAGTCGTGATCCAGCAGCAGTTTAGTGGCTATTTCAGTGTGTACTGAAGACCTGTTCTTGTTGAAATATAGTCATATTAATGTTGTTGGAGCAAATTAGAGCAGTTTTTCTCAGCACAGGTCACAGGATAGAGGTCATAAGATAAATAAGTGTAATCTTCCCTTTGTCTTTATGAAGTACTGAAGTTTCATCTCTTCGGGCCTCTCAAAATTATCAAATGAACTCTGAGAAAAGGAAAAATGACTCACTGCAGCTGACTGACATGTACCTCAAGCCTCAAGTAAATATCTTTAATTCAAGGGGGTCATAAACCAAAATGTTTGAGAGCCACTGACCTCGATGTCTGAAAGAATGTCAGTTAAAGTCTTAACATTTGACCTGCAAATCAACAAATCAATTCTTACTGGGCTTAAGTCGTGCACTCATTGCGCCCTTTAACCTTTCCCAGTTGTGTATTGTCTCAGAAAAAAAGCTGAAAAGCCTTTGTTTCTTTTACTTGTCTCTTACAAGACGTGTCACTTTGCATTCAGGTGTGCAGGAAAATAAAAGAATTTACAGTAAGTGACTTCCTCTGCCAGTTCGAGCTTCACCGGCCATCTGAAAGGCAACACACTGCCATGAATGAAACACTCTCCCTCCACCTCTCCCTCTTGTCATGCCAAATTGTGTTTTACAGCATCTGTTCATTATAGATGGCCGACATGATGGATATGGTCATAATATTAATGTAAGACTGACACAGCAGAGACATGAATCATGGCCGACTTTATTTCAAAGCCGGCGTTTCATTGGCCCACCACTAAAAAGTGATATATAAATGTCAGCGAATGGCAGCCGTAAAGCATTATGAAGTACATTTGATGGTGCATTTTCACCGTTATCAACCCGCTGTTATTTACTAATGTGTCTTCTTCATGTGACAGCTGCTGTGGACGTCCACGTCGGTGTCATTTGCAGATCGTGCGCTTAAACGGGCTCTACCTTTTGTCTCTTTCAGGTGCTGGTTCAGCAGCGAGGAGATGAAAAGGTAAGAAAAAGGATGTTCTCATATGCAGTGTTGGCCTGTGGGTACAGAAGTCCAGGGATGACTTTAAATTGAAAGCATTCAATCAAATTGAAATTTCATCTCCCATATGTGTGTATGATGTATGACAAGGGCTCATTATGTTTTTTTAAGCCATGAATTCATTGGTGTTTATTTTTATTGTCAAAAACAGGTGAAAAATTGTTTGAAAAATCAATAGCTGATGTTGTAAACATCATAATTTATTAATTTGACTCATAATCATCCGTTTAATTTGCATATTTCTGTCATTTTTGGCATCACTTTCTTTTATTAGAAGCATGTTTGACAAGCTGTGCTCATTGCAACAGGATCTTGTTTACTGAAAAGCACTGTGAACAGTGTCCTGTTGCAAATGGAAGACAAAAATAAAAATTATTTTTAAAAATTCTGGTCACTGTAGTGGCAAAATCCTGTCACCTCTTCACTGTCCACTATGAATAAAGGAAAATAAAGATAGATTTTTGAAAAAAGATGTTTTTCATAGAGCATACATGGTGAGCCTCCAGTGTCACAATTATCACAAAGTGACCCTTAATAAGTCCCACCCCTTTTCCCTCTGTGCTCCAATAACAAATTACCTTTCCTAAGTCCCACCCCCTTTGCTTTTGTGCTCCAATAACAATTGAGCAAGCTTGGCACCTAGCAGAACCTCGGTCAACATCCTCCTTTTCCTTCAGAAAATTAGAAATCAAATCTAACTAGCAAGCTAATGATTGATGTAGATTAGCTAGCTAGTACAAGTTGCTACCAACAAAACAATAGCTTGCTAGCCATCTAAGAACTGATGTTGCTTAGCTAACTAGTTATCTTACCTTATGTTAACATCAACTTACTTAAGATGCAACCTTCCTAAACCTACCCAAATTGTTCTTGTGCCTAAACCTTCCTTGTTTTATGAGCTAAACGTAACCTAACGGCGACCATCTCGATGGCGTGTCTTGTAGTAGGCATGTCCCATAGTACTGCATACCCACAGTTAGACCTACTTGTATCTGATAGCTAATTTAGCAAAACACTAGCTAACTATCTAGCTAATCTATATCAATTGTGCTAGCTATTTACATCTGATAGGTAGTGTCAGGAAAACAGTACCTAACCAGCTAATCTACATCGATCATGAGCTAGCTAGTCACAGCTGATAGCTAATGTTAACAAAATGCTAGCTAACTAGCAAGCTAATCCATATAAATTGTTAGGGACGCATCTAGATAGAAACCCAAGATTCTCACTTGATTCAGCACAGTAGCTCTTGACTCAACAATAGTTGATATTATGAAATAATCATAAATATTGGTGCTGTATTGTAATGTCTGTGTCTGAATTACTTCAAAGTACTTTACATTTGTACTGTAAACACTTTACTTAACAGAAATCAGTGCGCCACACCATTATAGACATTCACAGGTAAGTTTTAAAGTCACAAATCATGCTGTTGAAGGCACAGGGTATCATTTTACAACCTTGTTAGCTAGCCAGTTAGCTAGCACTTTGTTAAAATTACTAAACTTATATATATATGTAGCTTTTACAGGTCCTTTAATCATCTTCAAAACTTGTTTTTCTTTTCAATATAGACAATACTAGCACATATCTAAGTGTAGGCAGCAATTTTTTTCCCCCAGGATAGTGAAGGCATAACCCGCCCACCCTACTTAAGGCGGAGATATACTTGCTGTTTAACCGTGCATTTGCGTTCGTGTATGCGTAGCGTTCATTTCTGAGGACGCGCACAACCAACGCTCCAAATGGACGCAGGATACGCAAGGCAGCCATGAAGCGTCGGGATGCCTAGGGGTGCGTATGCAAACACATAGTTAAAAGCAAGTATATCTCCGCCATTACCCTAATCCTACCCAGTCTCACTCCTCATGCCTAAACCTACCCAACCCAAACGACACAAACCAATTAAAGCAACAAGTGCCAGCAAACAATTAAAAAACAAAAATAAAAGTATAGAAAATTGAAAAGGAGAAAAGCTGGGTACCAAGCTTGCTAAACTGTTATTGGAGCACTGACAAAAAAGGGGTGGGGCTTATTTGTCCTAAAATAATGGCATAATTTCTTTTCTTGTTTTTTATACTTTACACATTGTCTTTTAATTTGAAACTGCAATTAAAATTCAACATTCATATTTATTTTATGTGTCAGGGTTTCAGTACTAAGCTGCACATTTAACTTCAGGGGAGTTTTATTTTAACCTTGGCAACAACAATGTTTATTTCCAACCATGTTAATGAAAACTGAAAACTGGACGGTTTATTTTGTTGCACATCATGCAAACAAATTTGTAAAAGTCAGTTTAATATGATGATTTGAGTTGGCTCGTGTCACTTCTGGGCTTCCGTATTCAGCTGACAGTGGAGGGGGAAAGAGGCTAATGTTTGATTTAACATCAGTGTCACATTAAGTTTCTACATGACTGAAGATGTGTTCAGTGTTTTCAGATTTATAAGTTAGATTCTGTGTGTATGTTTGGGGCTGTAAAAGTCAATTCTGACACTTTTATGAAACATCACGCTGCAGATCAAAGTCGCTTATATTTCTGCTCAGAGAGGCTCGACAAGCCTCAGTCTCAGTATCTGACATAAACTTCTGAAAATCAATACCCTCGGGCATACTTGAACTTTTTCACCTTTCCTAACGCGGACAGATTCGGTTCTTGTTCTCAATCACTGATGAGACGAGCAGTAAACAGCCTGCAAACGCCTCAAAAACTTTCCGCGCCTGAATGAGCCGCTTTCAGAATGAGTCAGCACGGATTCATGACACATGCCAAGGATATTCAAAACTGTTTTATGAAAATTAATTGTTTAAACGGCCTCATATAGTATTCTTTTAGCTTAAAGATGATCTGACTAGAGCTGAATTATGAACTGATTTGTTTATTAATCTATTTGATGAGTCAACAGAGGGCCAACGTTCCCTATTGTATCATTTGGGTAAAGCAAATAATTGAGTTAGAAAATTGGAAACTTTGAAGTTGACCTGAAGTAACTGTGTTCATATAACTTGTTTATTTGATTTAAGATCAACTCAATTCACTCAATTTTATTTCAGCTTAATACCAGTAAATTATACATCACAGCACCAAATTCTTTTATTTTATCTGCAAATGATACATTAAATAGATTCAAGTTAATTCTTGTCATTTGAAACTGTTGTTTGACAAAAATGACACAAGGGGCATTTTCCTGTTTGTTTTTTGTTTTTTGTTTTTTTTCTATAGCTTTCAACAACATCTTAAGGTCTGCATCAGATCTGACTTCATAAAGAGAGTAAAATAATCTTTTAAAGTTGTAACCAAACCATCACTGTAACTATCTGACCAGGAGAAGTGGTTGACAGTTCCAGAATATCTTTTTTTTTGTTTTTTTGTTTTTTTTTGTTAAAACATGAAAAAAAAATGAGAAAGTGAAACATACAAACTGTAAATGGATTCCAAAACTTCATTTTTGGTAAATTAAAGCAGCCTCTCTTCCCACGATGCCCTTCAGCAGATTGGATGTGCCAATCCTGCGTCCACCTCGGCCTGTACACTGTAAAAATGGACTAAAAGCTAACCATTTATTTTAACTTGAAAAATGTAGTGTTTGTGCTACCATAACATTTTAAGTTGGCTGAAATTGTAAGCACACGTTGAAATCATTTTGTAACGATTCAAAACAAATGAACTTTTCCAGTCAAATAAACTTTATTGATTCAGTTGTACTTGAGAAAACAGGTTCAATAAGATGCTAAGTTGAACCAACAACTCTTCAGTCACACTGATGAACATTACAAACAATATTGGTTTCCTTTTACGCTTCACCAGTTTGAAAAGTCAGTTCTTAATTTCACACAAAGAACTTTATTTCTTTAAAAACTTGATGTATTGACTTGATTGAACTGTGTACAGTACATTCATTCAACTCATCATTTTAAGTTGAAAGTAAGTTCTGAAGTGTTCTGACAATAAATACTAGAAATGTTCAGTTTAATTAACTTGAACAAATAGGACATGTACGTTTACATTAAAATCATGAGAAAAGATTAGTTGATTCAACTAAATTCTAACACTGTTTTTGAGTTGAGGTAATTTTGTCGTGATTCAAAACAAATACAATACAAATAAAATTAACTGACCAACATCACAAACAAAATTTATTTCCTTCTACACTTTATCAGTTTAGAAAGTCAATTTCACACAAAGAACTTTGTTTCTTTAGAAACCTAATTTACTGAGTTGATTGAACTCAAGTCACAGTTTAATCAACTTTAATAGATAAAGCCTGTATATTTACATTAAGATAATGAGGAAAGATTAGTTGATTCCATTAAATTCCTATATGATGTTTTAGTGTAAAAATAAAGAAAACAATTCAGTCATAAGTTGACTAAATTTGAAACAACTAATTGAGGTTATTTTGTTATGTTTCAGAACAAATAAACATTTCTAGTCAAATAAGCTTAATTCAGTTGTACTGGAGAAAACATGTTCAATAAGCTGAAGATATTAAGTTGAGCCAACAACTCTGTAGTCACACTGATGAACATTACAAACACATTAGTCAGTTCCTCATATCAACTCTCAAACAATGCATGCTGGGAAGTCTGATAACGTGCTGATCATTAATTTAATGAGTTGATTCAATTCAAATCATCATGTCAAGTCAAAAAACGTCAAGCTAGAAGAACTCATCTTTATGAGTTGTCAAGCATTGTGAAAATAAATCTAGATTTTAAGTTAAATCAACTTCACTAAATAGAACTTGTATATTTATGATAAGATAATGAGGAAAGATTAGTTGATTCCACTAAATTTCTGCTTGATTTTTGTGTAAAAATAAATAAAAACAGTGTCAGGGCTGACTTAAAATTTTAAGTTGACTGAATTTCAAAATACAAGTTGAGGTCATTTCGTGATGATTCAAAAGAAATGAACTTTTTCCAGTCAAATAAACATGATATTAATTCCACTGTACTGAAGAAAACATGTTCAATAATATTATTAGATATTAGATATTAAGTTGAACCAAAAACTCTTCAAGTTAGAAGATCTCATGTTTATATGGTTTAAAGTGTTTTAAAATAAATACTAGAAATGTTGAGTTTAATTAACTTGAATAAATCAAACTTGTTTATTTATGTGAAGTTAATGAGAAAAGATTAGTTGTTTCTACTAAACTCCTGTGTGTTTTTTTACAGTGTGATTGGCTGCTTGTCTGTGACGCTGTGTATTGGCATGCCAGTTAATGGCATAATCGCTGCAACTTAAGTGGTCAAGTGGCCTGTTAGATATGTCTGTGTGTGTGTGTGTATGTGTGTGTGTGTGTGTGCGTGTGTGTGTGAGAACAAATTCCCATCCTGCATCACTCGCCTGGATTCCCTCCGTCGTGTTACTCTGACTGCGGATGAAAACAATCTTCATCTAATATTTTTCCACGACATCAAGTAATGTAAATTACGACGGGGTGTTGGTATGTAGTCTGTAATTACACATCACCCTCCCTCCCTCCTTCCCTTCCTCCCTCCCTCCCTCCTCTTCTTCCTCTTCTTCTTCTTCTTCATTTCGGAGCGTTCGTGGCTCTTGTGTGCAGGCCTCGGTCTGCTCTGCCTCCTCCACCTCCAGCTCTCTGCTCGGCTCTCCTCGGCTGCTTCCAGCTCCGTCCTGCACGTTTGAAAGACGACTGCTGCACCCTACAGTTTAAAATCCGTCTCTCACTGTGCCTGCTCAACCTCCAAACACTGCTCACACTCTGCTCTGCACGCTTTAAAACTGACCAGTGCTGCTTTTTTTTTATTAAACATCACACACAAATCTCTGGCATCATAGCAAAACAAAAACAGAAAAAATCCTGCTTTTCTGATTAGATTTTTAGCCCTTCTTTTAAAAAAGTAATGAATGAACGAGGAGTTTCACTGTTATTCTGTAGCTTTAAAGTGCTTCCAACTCTTAAATAATTTCACCAGTGGAGCGTTTCAGTGTCCTGTGATGGTCTAAATGAAATATCAAAGGCTTTTCTCCCTTAATGAGGACAATAATCTGGGGTAAAGTGTGAATATTTGGAATATTTTGGCCTGATGAATCAAATTTGACAATACTGAACACAAGAAATGAGCTAATGTTTGCATCATTTTCTGCATCTCAAAATCTTATTTTAGTTGGAATCTAATATAGATGTTGTTTAATGCTCTGCTGCCAAATCTCCATGATAATATCATATTTTTTCCAATTTGAAATTAAACCAAAATATTATGCATTAAACAGACTCTGTGTACAGCTTTAAATGCACAATTCTGCATACATAATTAATGCTTAACATTATACCACATAGTCAAAGAAAATCAGCACACAGATTATTGTACATGTCCAAATCTGAGTGTAACCAACAATAAAAATACAGTTGCAATTCAGTAAGTGTATATGTAGATATATGCAGGACAAATATCTAAATTTAAGTACTTAGAAAGAATTAAAATATCATTTTTCTCTCGGTGTAAAATCAGGTTTGTTTTCTTGACACATATTTTATCTTGCGCATTTTTAATACAGTAACTTTCAGTTCATTCTCTGCTCTGATTTCTTATTTTGGAAATATTTATTTACATTTGTTGAAAAATCAATATCATTTCTCATATTTTGCAATTTGCCGATGGCATGAATACACAGAAAGAAAAAAAACAGAAATGACTTCATCTCCATCGTCATTTTCATCATCTCTTCTCCTGTCAAACTCACTCAGAGATGGATGACATGTATATTTTAGCGGTCGATCTTTGCAATTTATTTATGTACTTATTTATTTATTTATTTATTCATTCATTCATATTTTTGGACAATAAAGCAAAAGCAGCAGAAACACTACAACAAACAAAAGAGAAACAGTAACTCCCCAGGGGCTTGCAGAAGGAATCTCACCTCAATAAGCATAATAATATAAAGTCATGCAACCAACAAAAATGAGCGAACCAGCAACCATCGGCTCAAAAAGCAACATAAATCAATCAGAAACATAAAATAAATAAAAAATATAGTCAGAGTATGTGTGCATCAGTGTGTGTGTGTGTGAGTTGAAGAGGACTGAAATGCAGTTTGACTCTAACTGTCTCTAAAACCTTGTGTAGCCTGTGTATCATATTTAATATTACGTATTAAATATTACATAAAATAATATCTGCTTTTGGTATCATGATGCAGCTAAAAATGTTTCTCCACTCCTAAAATACAGCAAAGCAAAGTGTGAAATTAACAGCAGACACCTACTTATCAGATTTTTTTCAGCTCTTATCCTTAAAGCATCGTCACATTAAGTCAAAACTATTCTTATATTCATTTATTTTTAAACATGACCGAACATTAACCCTTAAATATCGTCTGAATCCTGGAATTTCATATTATTAGAAACACTTGAATGGGGATGAGTCATGTGACTTCATGCCAACATTCAAAAATATGCTCTTAATTTGTATAAAAAATCCAAATTTGTAGACAAAGACACATGTAAGTGTTGTTATTTTTTCATATTTATTATGTTTTTGGGAGATTTTGTTTAGAAAAATAGTTTTTAAGCATGATTTTATGTGTTATTGTTGAAAAATAATGAAATAATCAGACGTTAAATGTGTGCATCCTGGAGAATGCATTGCTCAGGGATAATCACTCACAGTTTATAAATGTTAATAGCTCATTATTTATTCAAAGATTGGACTTATTTCCTGTAAAACATATATAATTAACTATTGTTCAATTTTTTTTCACTTTTTAAAAACTTGAACTATTTAAAAAAAGGGGGAAATGTTAAGTTTATACTCTAAATGGACGACATATCAGGAGATAGAGAGTGTAAATTTGAAAATAAATGCCATGTTTTGAAATAAAATCATGGAACTTTGTTATTTTAGCATAGATACATAAGAAAAATTGTTAATTATCTGAAATATATACACATGCACACGCCATTTTAAGGCACCTATGGATCTAATCTGAGTGGCTTGCTTCAGCGTCGTGACATTTGACCTTTTAAAAAGCCAAAATCGACTCATTGTTTAACCATTTTTAGGTGTGAGCAGTCAAATCGTAGAGCGACAAACTTGAACACACACGTCTGAACACTGAGAGGAATTGAACGCATCATGAGAGCTGATACTGGTCAGTCCGTACAGTCTGGATCCCCCCTCCTGAACGGTGGCGGCATCAACAAGCGGCTCTGGCTTGTAAATCCCACTTGAGATAGTAGAAACCCCCCCTACACACACACACACACACACACACACACACATACAGACACACACACAGGCTCCTCCTGACAGCCAAGTCTGCTCTGGACAGTATTTCCAAATCCCTAATTGTACTGTTAGACCATCAAAATGTAAATACTGCAGGAGAGGAAACAGCGATAATTACCACAAACTCCTTCACTGCAATATTTGAGGGTTTTACTCTCAACCTTAATAATTATTGTCTCATTTTGACTTTTTTTTCTTCACATTTTGTCACAACTTAGTTGAGATTTAAGCCGCAGATTTTTACAGAAGTGAGGTTAAAGTGATTTTTAAATCTCGAAAAAGTGAAACAGAATACATAAACCGGTGAAACAGGGACTTGGAGTGACATGGTGGTGTCAGTTTGTCCTCTTTCATCTTTGTTCGGTGTCCCGCTGTAGGATTAAAGACGCTGATAATCAGCACCTTGTGCCAGTATTCAGTGTCTTTGATCGTTTAATCCCCAAAATGTTTTGAAGGAAAGTGTTTCCACCTCAAAACTTCAAATAAGAACATATTCATGTCATACTTGGATTAGAATCAGTTAGATTTCACTCTGTAGTACTGTTTAGTCATTAAAAAGCAGAATATCATCAATAAAACTGCACTGTACTCGACATGTCAGAAATTAATGATGATGCTCAGTGT
Organism: Lutjanus campechanus; assembly: GCA_027495735.1. NCBI lineage: Eukaryota > Metazoa > Chordata > Actinopteri > Lutjaniformes > Lutjanidae > Lutjanus > Lutjanus campechanus. Next base: position 44,915 of record JAJHUR010130863.1, on the reverse strand, counting down.
CCTTTTCCTAATATTTTTCATGCACAGTGAGAAATATCACAGAACTGGCACACTGAAAGAACTAAAACTAAAAAATTCTAACTGAAATATCCAAAAACAACAAGTTTTGCGTCAGTGTATCAGCTTTGTGCTGAGACATTAAAGATCAGACATCGATCACTGTCTATTTCATCTGAAAATCTGCAGAAAAATCTGATTTTCACTTTAAAAAGTTGCAGCTTTTGTGCTTAGAAGACTGAAAGCTTTTGATTGAGACACACATAATGCAAAATAATCATAATTTATTTCTATAGATGATATATGAAGAATCCGCTGTATCATTTATCATCACATACTGCAAATACAGAAATATATCTGCATATATTCTGTAATATAAACACACACTATCTGGTATTTGTAGCTGCATTTCTAAAAAAATATAATTTATCAAATAAACACAAAAATATACAAACATACTGTTTGTCTTTAAGAGTGTTTACTTAAATGATTTAAAACACGTCTCAATACAATATGCTAATTAGATCATTATCATATAATACTGAAACTAATGACACTAATATTTAATGCTGTGCATAATATCCTGTACACACATGATCACAATATACAGTGTGTCTTTCACATGCGCACTGCCTGCTTACGATACATGTATGAACTAGTTTTGAACCACATCTATGCACACGTCCTTTGTGCGAACGATCAAAGTGCTCTTAACACTGTCTGTGTATCTGACAAAAAGTCATGACTTTTGTGCTCGAAACGACACTGGAAGCTTTTGGTCGACACAATGTCTCAATATTAAATGATCATAATTTATTCTAAAAATTATGTAAATCTGTGATATAAAATAATCTCTATATGTAGAGCTGCATATGCATCTAAACAACATCATCATATATCAAATAAATGCAAAGAAATACTAATATATCTTGTAATATTCAAACCAATGACACTAAGTACAATGGTGCGCATAATATACAGTATACACAATAATCACAATATACACTGCATCTTTCACATACACACTGCCTGCTTATGATACATGTTTATGTCTTTACATCATGTATAAACTAGGCTACAGTTTCACTCACAACTTATGTGCTTGAAACAACACTAAAACCTTTTGGTCGACAAATGTTACAATATAAAATTATCATAATTTATTCAAAAAATTCTTGAAATCTTCATATAAATAACCTCTTTATCTACAGTATACTGTGGCTGCATATGCATCTAAACAACATCATTATATGTATCAAATAAACATATACGCGTTATATACTGTACATATATACCTCATGCTAACAATCAAAGTGCTGTCACTGCTTTATGTTTCATCTGAAAATCCACAGGAAAAAAAACTGTCTGCAGTTATTTTCAAATCAAGCAAACATTTAAAATCACTGCTTTTGGTCACCACACTGTCAAAATACAAAATTATTATTAGTTATTCTATAAATGCTAATCTGTCGTCTCACATAATCTCTATATCTCTCCATAACTGCATATACATCTGAGCTAATATATCAAATAAACACAAAAATATGCAAACATATACTGTATGTCTGTTTCTATAAAACATGCATAGATTAAATATGCAAATTAGATCAATATCTTATTATATTCAAACCAACGACAAACATATGTTAGTGTACTGAATAATGATGCATCAACATACATTTATACATTTATATATATATTTCTTATGTGCACGGTTGTGTTATTTATCTTTTTACATCATGTGTAAACTAGAGTTTAGAACCACATACTGTATGAAGTATGTATTATACATATATACTTTATGTTAACAGGTAAAGTGATGTAACCACTGTATGTTTAATATGAAAATCTGCAGAAAAATCACATTTTCAACACTGAAAGCTTTTGGTCGCCACACCGTCATCATACAAAATTATCATAATTTATTCTATACGTGCTTATCTGTCATATAAATTGATCTCTACATCTATAGCTGCATATACATCTAAACAATATATCAATTAAAGATGAAAATATACAAACATACAGTAGCTTTAAGACTGTTTAATTAAATGTAATCTCTTTAATCCACCTATTTAAGAAATGTCTCAACACGAGATGCTAATTATAACATCATCACACAACATTCATATTAGTCATACAAGTGTTCTGGATAGTAAACCATCAGCATAATATATGCGCATAATCATAGTATACCACATACTATATACAGCATGTCATTTTGACATATTCATTAGATATGAGACTATATATACTATATTGTTTTCAGTTATTTTTAAATCAGAATTTAAACACAAACTTTTGTGCTTGAGAGCTTTTGGTCGACACAAAATGATCCTAATTTATTCTCTAAATGCTCATCTGTCATATAAAATGATCTCTGTACCTACAGCTGCTACAAAGAATATCACAATATATCAAATAAACAAACATATGCTGTATATCTGTAGGACTGTTAACTAAATTCAGTCTCTGTAACCCATCTATTTAACACGTCTCAATGCAATATGCTAATTATATCATTATCATATAATAATCAAACCTATAACACTATTACATCAGTGGTATACTGTATCTTTCATATATGCACTGACTACACATGTATGTCTCTTTACATCATGTATAAACATACTTTATGCAGTAATTTTGACATGATTATGATATATTACACCTATGTTCTTTATGCTAACAGTGAAAGTGCTGTTACCTCTGCCTGTGTAATCTAAAATTCTGCAGAAATATATCATAATTTATTCTATTAATGCTAATCTGTCAGATAAAGTGACTATATCCATAGATGCATATTCATCTAAAAATCATAATACATCAAATAAATGAACAAATATACAAACATGTGCTGTATATCTTAAGCACGGTTTAATTCACTGCTATTTCTTTAATCTATCTGTTTAAAAACACATATTAATATGCTAATTTGATCATTAGAATATAATGTTCAAACAAATGACACTAGTATATGAGTATACTGGATTCCTTATCCATCTGCATACATAATATATGCACACAATGATATACTGCACAGTACATGCATATTTCTGACATCATGTACTATACTATCAACCACTTACTGTCTGCAGTATGTGTTTCTGGTATTCATCACTTCATTTTTGTGAATAGTCAATGTTTTTTACAACTTTCAGCTCTGTGACTCCTCGGGTTTTTACTAAGCAACACTGACATTAATCATATATTCAATAATATACAAGTTTAAGATTAAAAACGATCAAATATACATAAAGAGAAAAGCTCTTGAAACGGTATATTTATATTTCAGTATTATTGTTCTAAAAGGAAATGAGAAGTTTATCATCTTACCTGCGGTCCAGTTCACAGACGAACTGAAACTCGGACCAGGGCGGGCAGGGACCGAGCCGTGATGGAAACTTGCCACGTCCACTGCTGGTACAGAAGACGGACAAGACAGTCACATCAAAGCACGTGTTAAAAGTCAAATGAAGTCTTAAAAAGACAGAACTGGCAGCATGACAATTTAACTGAAACCAAACTTGTTACAACTTTAAAGACATTTAACAGATTTTTTTTAGGAATTCAATACAATCATACTGAAAAAATAAATTAAAGGGAAAGATCTCAGTTTTATGAGTTCATCCTTTACTATCATATGCTTTGGAGTATCTATGCTGTATATACAGTATAATTATGGACTATATTCATGTATTTTTTTTGTTATCATTAAGCTACTACAAGGGACCGTCATATTGTGTTGTTTTTGGAGCCCCCTGTGGACAAAATTGGTAGCGTTTCCACTGTAATAACCACAAAATATAATGTCAAAAACAAAATTATCTCAATTTAGTTGGCTTAGGTACTACTCACTGTAATTCTGCTTGGAAAAATGTAAACACAGGCTCATTTTATCTCCTCTCGGATGGTCTCGTTTACTTGGTGACTGTTAACCAGTTAAAAACTCCTTGTAGTAGCTTTAACTTTAAGATTTTTCTTAAATCAGATTTCAAACATCTTTTTTTTTAAATCTGCATGAATATACTCTTTGTTGATAGCATTTTGCAGCATTTTGTCAAGTGGAATAACAAAAAAAATACAGGCTAAAACTCATAGTATTTATATTATATTATATTATATTATATTATATTATATTATATTATATCAGTACCTGACAGAACATATGAACATGAGTTCTTCTAACTTGAAGTCTTTGGACTTGAAATGATGAGTTGAATGAATGTACTCTACAGAGTTCAGTCAACTCATTAAACTGAGTTTCTAAAGAAATATAATCAGCATATTATCAGACTTCCCAGCATGCATTGTTTGAGAATGAAAAGTCTCCTGAGACCCTCCTTTTTGAAGAAAACATAGTCTATGATGAGAATTTGTTTGAAAATCAGTCGTGGTTGATTGTTTTCACATGATGAAGGTTAGTATTGAATTAGTTAATAGATTCTAATAAATATTAAATGTTATAAATATTCATCAGTGTGACTGAAGAGTTGTAGGTTCAAACTTAATATCTCAAACTTGTTGAACATGTTTCTCAAGTACAGCTGAATAAATATCAAGTTCATTCGACCAATTACCTCAATTTGTCTTTTCTAATTCAGTCAACTTAAGATTTTACAAAAAATAAAGGTCTTAGGAGAGTTTTAACTCTCAAGCAATGCATGCTGGGAATGCTATTATGCTGAGCGTAGTTCTTTAGTTCATTGACCTCATTTCAAGACAAAAGACTTAAAGTTGGAAGAACTCATTTTTATAAGTTGTGAAGTTTTATATAAATTTCCCCAAACAGAAAAACAGTTTGTTAAAATAAATGTTTGTTGTTACTTAAAACTTAAAACAGTTTGTGTCCATGGTGCTTGGATTTTAAGTTGACTGAATTTGAAAAGACAAGTTGAGATAGTTTTGTAATGATTAACCGGAAACTTGATGTTAATTCAGTTGTACTTGAGAAAACATGTTCAGTGAGCTTAAGAAACAAAGTAGAACCAACAACTCTTCAGTCACACTGATAAACTTTAACAAATTTGAGAGTGCAAACAGTGCATGCTGGGAAGTCTGTTAATATGCTGATGATGCTTCTTTAGGAACCCAGGTTAATGAATTGATTGAACTCTGTCCAGTACATTCAAAATAAATACTAGAAATGTTAAGTTTAATTAACTTGAATAAATCAAACTTGTATGTTTTCACTACATTAATTAGAAAAGGTTGGTTGATTCCACAATATTCCTGCATGATTTTTTACAGTGTAACAAGTAAGGATGCAAACAGATTCAGAAAAGCAAACCAGGCCTTTGGCCCTGATGTTCTGCTTCTTTTTTAAGAAGACATACATACAGATTATCTCAAGAAATGTGCTTTTATTTTGTAGAAAAGGACTTAATTGAAGCAATGATCCTTCATTTGTCTTCATTTTGCATCTTAAATACTTCTCTGAGATTACCTGTCACTTGTGTCAGTGGTTGAAGTTAGAGATTAAAACCCTGCGTGCACAAGGATATCTGATTGTGCTCAAATTTGAATTTAATCCAGCTTTAGTGTGAAGAAGTAGAAGAAGAAGATGAAGAAGAAGAAGAAGGGGGGAGGAGGTAAAAGTTGATGCACCGAGATGGAGACGCCTTGACTTGACTTTTCTCTGGCTGCCTTAAGTGAAGCCGCTCAGAGATAGACGCAGTAAATAGAAAACAGCGATTGTCGTCTCGCTCTGCCTCCCCCTCCGTAATCTGATTGGGCACGTTCCCCCGAATCGAGGGCAACGCCAAAACAAAAGATCACCAATCAGATAGAAGGGGCTCCCACTGAAGTTCTTGGCATGCTATGAATGCTTTGCCCTCTCATGTGCGCTAGTATCTAGCAGCGAGATTCCCCGTGTCGCTTTTATGTGTTAATCGTCACCGCTCAGTGAGACTATTGTGCTGTCTGCATCGCCGGGGGAGGAAACCGCAAAAAAAAAAAAAGAAGAAGAAGAGGAGGGGGGGTTTATATGGGGAATGAATGCGAGCGGCGGAGACTGCCAGCACCGTTTCACACGAGCAGAGAATCGCCTCATCACCCCGTTGACGAAGGTCCAAGAGTGCAATGTGGTGCTCTGCCACCACAGACATCTCTAATTGGTGGGAAAGAAAATGGAGAGCAAATGAAGAGTTCATTTATATATGCAGGGTGGAAGAACAATTATCACCTGAAGTTTTTTTTTTTTTTTTTTTTTTTACATCTCCAAGACGTAGAAGAGTGAGTCAGGTGTGAAACGCTCTGCCATCCGCGCACTACATTTACCTGTGAGCCCTGAGAAGTGCCCTTCACCACCTCTAATCACCTCTTCAACCTTTTCATATTTTATAGCACATTTAGGGTGAAATCAGGGTTGAAGTGGGAACACAATAAGTTAATACCTTGAAATCTAGGTGCGATGTCTCTAATCCCACTGACCAAGACGCTGAACTTTTAATTTCCAAAGTTTCAGGAGAACATATCATGAGAACATGGTGCAGCCAAAAACAAAACATGGTATCTTGACATAGAATATTTCAATCAATGTACACATAAAAAATGAGTTGAAAGAACCAGAAAGTGTGTAAAAAAGAGAAAAAAGTTTTTCCAAAGCTAACAACACACAGTAGAATCAGCTTTTCTTCTCTCGTGACCTTAAATATGCAAGTTTTATTTATTCAAGTTAATAAAACTTTTTTTATTTTCAGAACTTATAAGCATGAACTCTTTTGACTTGAAGACTGTTGACTTGAAATGATGAGTTGAATGAATTTACTGTTCAGAGTTCAATCAGTTTATTCAATTGAGTTTCTAAACAAATGTTATCAGACTTCCCAGCATGCATTGTTTTTGAGTTAAAACTCCCCTGAGAGTTCAATCACTTCATTTAAGTTAAGTCTTTTAAAGAAACAAAGTTCTTCGTTCATCAGTGTGACTGAAGACATGTTGGTTCAACTTAACATCTTCAGCTTATTCAACATGTTTTCTCAAGCACAACTGAATTCAACAATTTCCCCTCGGGGATAAATAAAGTATTTCTGATTCTGATTCTGAATTAATATCAAGTTTATTTGTCTAGAAAAGTTTGTTTGAATAATTACCTCAACTTGTCTTTCCAAGTTCAGTCAATTTAAATGTTTTATTATATAATCTTATTATATAAACATAATCTTATAATCCTTGTATGTTTAAGGGGAGATTAAAGTTAAATTTAGTCTTTAAAACCCTCTGAAAGGGCGACTCCATCGTCATTCTTTTCCGTGTTTTTCACATCAGAAAAGCTGTGACGTAGGTTACAGCGCTGATGTTCTCCCCTCCTTCAGCCTCAACGGTTTATATGTAGCAACATAATCATGCAGAAAACTATGTCACGTCAGGTGGGAAAATGCTTTTTGAAGGGCACTTTGACGCTAAGACATATGTAGTTTGACCAAAATTTGAGTATTTGGATGTTGAAACACGACTGCGGGCTACTGAATGACATAAAAACTCATTTAAACTAATAATAGTAATGATGATCCCACCCTTTAATGTCTTCAACCTCACAGACATTTTCCAACAGTTCCATCAATCATATTGTGTAGACAAACCTAAACTTGTAGCGCTCTATTTCAAATTGGAGCACCCAAAAATACCAAATATGTTCGTATAAATTGTTTAAATGTATCCCACACTCCAGTTTTCCAGTGATTTTTCAGACATTTAAAACATACAAAATGGTCAAAAGTGAAGCAGCAGAGACCTGATATGCAAGATTTTAGTCCCTCATTTGGGTCAACCTTTAAAACACTGGATCCTACATTTCCCATAATGCAGGTCAATGCAGGTTTTTTTGTTAAAACTATGAACTTGATGAACGCTGATGACATGACCAGGGTTATTTCCTCAGACTTGGTGAAGCTCCTTCACAGCTACAGCAGACAGTAGCAGAGTGCTGCTCTCCATGATGGATAAAATGATCCTCATCTGCACCTTTAAAATTCATCTATTAATTATCCTCAGGGAAGTGTCACATATAACACTGTAATAAAATAACATAGATGCACCGCTTTGCACTGTTTTTTCCTTTAATTATTTGACATTTGTAACACTGACACCCGCTGAGCTTGTATTCATGTCTTTCAAATGAGCAAGTCTGTCATTTGTTTTAGGCAGATGCTATTTGCACCCAGGGTGTAATAGCCAGTGAGGCTGTTGGACTGAAGGCAGGTCAGTCTTTTACCTGAACTCTTTTACTGTGAAGACATGTTGTTGGAACACGTCCATGATTTATGAAAACAATCTGAAACGTGGACTCATCAGACCACAGCACACTTTTCCACTTTGCGTCAGTCCATCTCAGATGAGCTCGGGCTCAGAGAAGTCTGCAGTCTTTCTGGATGTTGTTGATATATGTCTTTCTCTTTGCATGGTGGAGTCTTAACTTGCATTTGTAGATGAGGGGTAGAGGGGTCAAAGGTCACTGACATTCAGTCACCTCTTACGTGCAGAGATTTCTCTGGATTCTCTGAATCTTTGAATGATATCATGGATTGTAGATGGTGATGGTAGATGTAGATGGTGTTGGACTATTTGCACTTTTTCACAAAGTGGTGACCCTTTAATACCCGGTCATGATACTGTCACCGTTAACAATGCACCTGTTGACCTGTGGAATGTTCCAAACAGGTGTATTTTGAGCTTTTGTTGCCCCTGTCCCAACTTTTTTAAATTCAAAATGAGTTCATATTTACAAAAAAACATAAAAGTCAATCAGTTTGAACATTAAATATCTTTATCTTTGTACTGTATTCATTTGAATACAAGTTGAAAAGTATTTGCAAATCATTGCATTCTGTTTGCATGTATGTTTTGCACAACATCCCAACTTTTTTGGAACGAGGTTGTAGGTGCATGATTGTTTCAAATGTAAAATTAAGATGAAAATCGACATTTTCTTCACTATTCTCCAAAAAAAACAGCCTGATATGTTTGGTTCTTGTGGAGAGTTTAGCATGAAATAAAGTTTGAGCACTGCTTTGTTGCACAATCTGAGATTTTAATGATGGAAGTAGTGTGGAGTCAAAGAGGCTACGAGGTTAAGGGGAATTTACAGTATGAAGTTAAGTGTTTTTGCTCCCTAGCTGCTTAAAAAAAGAACAAATACACAGAAAAGCTGCTCAGTTGCAGCTCCGCTCTGAATACTAATATCTCAGCAGTGTATGTGTGTGGCTGTGTGTGTCTGTGAGTGTGTGTGTGTGTGTGTGGGTGTGTAAAGCAGATGCCATTCTGCTGATCTCAGTCCACATCCATCCGTCTACAACCCAAATCTTCCCGAGGGCCGCCGGGACGAGCCGTCCTCTCCGCAGCCCTTTTCCCTCCACAGGTCAGGCGGCGTCCAAACTGTTTCATCTCGTCTCGCAGGTCGACCGACGCCTGACGGAGAACATCTGCCCGCCAAAAATTCACAAGCTGCCACAGAGACGACATCAACAGTCGGTTTGTGTTTCCGCAGCCACACGGTGTCATCGACAGTGTTGAATGTTGACGCATCTGTTGTGCTGTTGAGTTAGCGGCGTTTCAACAAGTTTCCATGTGATCTTTAGCGATTAGAGCGACAGCACGGGATTCACATCGGGACTCAGGTGTGGGTGGACGGGTGCAAATGTGTTACTGTATGGAAAATATCTAACATATATAATATACATTCATTCATATGCCTGTGTGACTTTTTTAGAATTGATATTTTTTGCACCTTTTTCTGGGTAGAAACATTCAAAAGATGTGGATCGGGGGTTGTAACTAATAGTTAATGATAACATGGGAAATTTAAATATGAAAGTACAAATAAGATCAACTTTATTGATACAACAAATATACAACAAAAAATAAGACGATGAGTAACAAGTTACTGTGACAAAATATAAGATAAAGTACACAAATACAGATAAAAATCATTTTTAAACATAAAAAAACATGAATACACATTACAAATAAAAGATTAATTCACAAAATAAAGGATTAAAAACATAAGCAATTATTATAAAAAAGTGAAAAAATAAGAATATATTACAACCAAAAGGTTAATAGGATAAAATTTAGGAAAAATAGATCGATAATAATCACAAATTTAAGAAAATAAATATAAAATAAAGATAGATAATCAAAAAAATGTGTGTAATATAGATGAAATATGTAAATAATTATAATAAAATTTAAACAAAATTAAAATATATTGCTAATAAAAGATAAATAGGATAAAATATAGAGAAATACATTAATAATCATGTAAAATATAAGAAAAAATCTTAAAGATTCATTAATAATAAAAACTTAATGAAGTAGCACGTAATATGTAAAAAAAAAAGAAAAAAAAGAAAAAAGAAAACTATCACTAATAAAAGATAAATAAGACAAAATATAGAAAATGCATAGATAATAATGTCAAATTTAAGAAAAATATCCAAACATTAAAAAAAAGATTAATAATCAACAAATCTCTGTAAAATAGGATGAAATATGCAAACAACTATTATGAACAGTGAAATAAAATGAGAATATCTCACTAATAAAAGACAACTATGTCAGAATATAGAAAAAAATCCTTAGATAATAAAGAAACAGAAATGTGAAAAAAAAGTTTCATAAATAATCAAAATTCTTTGTAATATAGGAGGAAATATGTAAAAAAAAAAATTCTGAAAAGCTATAAAGTAAGTATATATCACTAATAAAAGATAAACAGAACAAAATATAGAAAAATGCATCGACAGTAATATCAAATTTAATCAAGGTAAGTATATTTTTAAAAAAGACTCACAAAAATACAAGTAATATAGGATGAAATATGTAAATATTTATTATGAAAAGTAAAACAAAATTAGAATATGTGAGATAAAAAAGACAAAAAGATGAATAAATGATCAAAGATTGTCTCTAATTTGAACCTGTACTGTGGTGGTTTTTTTTTTCCACACTAAATAATAAAATATATATTTCCCAAACTTTTGGAGGAAATTTGTGGAGATTTTTGAACAGCAGGGCACTTTAACCCCGGTCCACAGTATCTGATAAACCTAATGATCATCTGGTTTTCCAAAAACACCATCATGTTTTGGAAATGAGCTCTAAGAGTGTGTTTGCAGCAGCCTAACAAAGCCAAGTTTGGAGAGGTTTAAAGGTTGCATGGACTGTGTGGAAAGTGCAGCTCGTTACGACTCAAACTGCGAGTGCTCTCATTTGCAGAAACAAGTGTGCGGAGGGTTTAAAGGTTGCATACATTGAGCAGAAAATGCAGAGAAACCATTTGACTTTCCCCGGAAAAGTACAGTCAATATTGTGCGAGGCTTTAATGGTCAAACATATGCATATTTTCTGCTCCAGTCCTCCTGCTTTGATAAAGCTCAAATACATTCGGTATCATCTATCAAACACGGGGAGGAGGAGGAGGAGGAGACGGCGGGGGGCGAGGAGGGGAAGGCTGGAGAACAGAAGTTAGGTTTTTCCACGGTACCGAGCAGTTATTTTATTGACGTGGGAAGACACAGGAAACGAGCTGCTTTCACTCTTGCATGTCGAGTCCTTCTGTTGGCGCGCGAATCCAAAACAATTTCAGATTTTGAGAAATACGGGGGCAGCTGGCGTTCCCACAGCCGTGCCGGAATTAGCCGTTTACGCACTGCAACCCTATCTGCTCTGCACCTGGGCGGCGAGCATGGCAGCCCTGCACCTTTGACTCGGGCACACAGGCCACCGCTGCTGCAGAGTGTGTGTGAGCGTGAGTGTGTGTGTGTGTGTGTGTGCGAGGGAGGGAGGGAGACAGAATGTGCAGTATGCATGAGGAAAAAGTGGATTTCTGCAAACGCCTTCCTGCATGTTTGAGATTTTCTCTCCATTAGCTCACTGTAAAGCCTTGTAAAAGCAATTAAAAGTCACAGGAGAAGTGGTAATTCTCTTCTGTGAATATGAGGGCGGCAGTTCCAGCCTGAGCTGAGGAACCTGGAAGCACTTAAACACGAATGATTTGACAAAATATTAAAGTTTATTACAGGTTTAGGTTATTGGAGGTATAAAGGATTCTTATTCATCACTTAACACAACACTGGATGTAGACACTGTAAAAAAAAATCACACAGGAATGGTTTTCTCAAGTGCAACTGAATTAATATCAACTTTAATTGACTGGAAAAGTTTATTTATTGTGAGTCATTAACAAAATTACCTCAACTTGTCTTTTCAAATTCAGTCAACTTAGAATTGTAAGGCAGCCCGGACATTAACTTTCTAAAGTTAAATCAAAATGTTCATTTTTACAGTGCAGAGAAGAGGTATTACCTCGTATGAAAATGCATCACAAGCACAATAGTGGATGTGCAGTGAGGAGAAAACAACACAACAAACCTGCAGTAAAGGTAACAAAAACTACATGTGCAACATAAGTGCAGCAAAACGCAGAATATGCCGTACAAAACAGGTACTTTGTTTTCTTCCCCCACAAAAGATCATGTCAAGGAGAAGATTTAACTTTCAACGGCATCTCATGATCTTGATGAGTTGATAGAAGTAGCCCAGAGAGACTGAAGCAGAACTTACATTTTAAGTTTACACAGTTTTGTTTAGAAGCTGCAAAACTGCTTTTTTGTTTTCTGTATATTTAAACACTTGAATCATCACTTATGACCCACTACAGTGTGTGCTGGTGTCTGTATCTGCAGAGACCCTGCAGCCCTCTGTGTGCATCCCCTTATTTTTTCATTATTGTTTTGTGCTCGGGACACTTTACCAAACCAAAATGTCGGCATTTGACCTCCTGGGAATGAGACTCGGCGATCAGATGTCTTTCACGAGCAGTTGGGACAAATCCTACTGATTCTACCTTTAATCCTAATACCTGATGTACTCGCAAACCCCACACTTATACTTTTTATCGTGTCTCACAGGTGCTTTATTCCACCTAATCACTCCAAATTTTCATGACTTTGTTGATCTCTTTGTTTTCTGTCTTTATTAATTTGTGCTTTTGAGTTCATGTTTACCATAAGATCTTATTAGTGTCACACACTGTTATGAGGTAGGGGCCCTCATGTCAGTCATAATCTTTTTTTGTGTCAGATGACATAAGCACTGTAGTTTATTCTTGCGGTGCCCAATCAGAAGTCCTTGCATGTTAAATTTGTTTGTCTGTGTCTCAACATGTTCGGACACCTGTTGTGCAAAATATTTTTCTAAATATTCCAAGTCCAGAATGACTTTTTTACCGTCTGGTTCCGCTCCTTTTCTGGATTTACGAAGACTCAAAAAGTCCGATTGAATGAACAAGAGCAAAACAAAATTCTGTAAATTATCTGTTCTGGGGTGGAACAGCAAAATATATTTGTGTATATGAAATTGCACAAGCAGGAATCACAAAAAGGTGACAAAACATACTGATTTTACATCAGTCGTCTTATTTTAGTGTTTGTAGTGGTTAATAATTGGGAAAGGGGTTCAAAAGTCACATGTTTAAAGTCAAATTTGAAACAAAAACAGATGTCATATTAACATTAATCTTCCTAAAAATATATATTCCTGTAGCCTGGATGCATAGACAAATACTAAGTTATATTTGGAAGCATAAGTTTAATTATTTCTCTAAATTCTGATTCTGAAAAAGAAAAAATATCAGAAATGTGGTGAACGTTGAGCAGGATACGTGCAGCCGCTCAGTGTTATCATGGAGGAGCCTCCCTGATGACAGCTTCACTGGGAGTCTATAAAACCTGCAATGAATGAATGTTTAATTAGCAGGACTTCATTAGTTTGGGTTTTGGTAGAGAGATTTTTGCTTTCCCAACCTGCCAAAAAAACAAACTTTGCGGTGAAATCGCTTTGAATTCGCTCTCTGCTGAGAAATATCTGTATTGGAGCCTCTCGCGCCTGCAAACAGCGGTGAGGAGCGAACATGTTGTCGCTCGTGTTGAACATCTGACCTGGCTGGAACCTGCGGCGAGCGGCACAGCTGAACAGGAGGCCGTCTGGATGGGAGAGGAAAGGGGGGAGGAGGGAGGGAGAGAGGGAGGGAGGTGGAGGGGAAGGAGGAGGAGAGGGGGGAGGCTTGGCTGTACATGCTTGGCTACTTGCCCCAGTCCCATTGACCAGACAGCTGAACTAGCGAGGGAGGAAGGGAGGGAGGGGAGAGAGGGAAGGAGAGACGCAGGAAATGGATGTAGCCTCTATTTTTTTTTTTTTTTATGCATTAGAAGATAATAATCTGCAGTTAACAATCATTGAACCTCCATCTTTGTTGATCAGCGCTCTGTATTGAGCCGTTCCTGCATATCTCCACCTGTGTGGAATTAGCATAAATCTGTTCATTTTTCTGATTTTTTGACAGTTTATCTCAATTATTAGAGATCAGCAGCCTCCCTCACAGGTATGCACGCTTGCACTTGTGTGCTTTTGTGCCGATCTGACACCCTGAGTGTCTCAGGGGTGTGAGGATTAATAGATTTGTATCATTAAAAGCCAACTAGAAGAGAGTTCTCAGTAGAGTGCAGATCTCGGGCAACAGGAAACAAATACTTGGATGTAACCCCTTTGCGATCACTAATATTTGATTAGTAAGTGCAATGTAATTGCATATTTTTCTCTCATTAATTTTTTGTCATAATTAATGTATGAATTCTTGTGTTTTGTGAGATCACAATGACCTTTGACCTCCAAACTCAAGTCATTTCATCCTTGAGTCTAAGTCAACATTTGTACCAAATCTGAAGAAAAAAAATCCCTCCAAGCATTCCAGAAATATGTTCATGTTCATATCATATCCTAAGATATCACATTCATGAGAGTGGGGTGGACATGAGGTCACAGAGACCTTTGACCACCAAAATCTAATCGGTTCATCGGTGAATCCAGGTGGATGTTTGTACCAAATTTCAAGACATTCCTTCAAGTTGTTCAAAGGATATCATGTTCAAGAGAGTGTGATGAACATGAGATGACAGTGACCTTTCACTCTGACCTTTAAACACCAAACTCTGAGCACTTCAGTCTTGAGTCTAAGCTGATGTTTGTACCAAATTTGAAGACATTCCCTCAAGGTGTTCTTGAGATTTCGTGTTCACACTAATGAGGTGACCCAAAAAGCATGATACCTCTGGCTGTGGCTGTCGCCGAAAAAGCTTTTTCAAAGCAGAGGTTCTCAACATTTTGGTGACTAAGTGACAGTTTAAGGAGCCAACATATAATTGAAGGCAGCAAAGGAAAACTAATAAGTTTGTCGTATGATTTGTAGTTGGTTTCATTCAGCAGTAAATTCCTTGAGCGCCAAATTCACCTGTTTGCAGATGAGGCAGATCACTTTATCTGCTTCCCATGGTCAAACAAACCAACCCACCTGTACCAGAATCGATGCTGAGGCATCATCCTCAGTAGTGTGCATACAATGTCACTGCACCAATATGGGTTGGCTCTGCAATGCTGCTGCAGTGCAATGCAATGCTAATCCTTGTTTTCATACAGTTTTAGCAAAAAAAAAAGCTAGGAGATTGTCCTCAGTGTCAGTAGAGCAAAGCACAAGACTGAGTTTGCCGCACAAAATCTTTCTAAGGTGCTCCACTGACCCGTGGACCGCACTTTGAGAACCCCTTCTACAAAACGTAAGTTGCATAATAAAACGGACCTGTTGCACCTCAAACCTTGCTGCTATGAAGGAAACATGTGCCCTGAAGACAAAGCAATCACTCCCCAAGACTCCCCGTCTTCAAACAAGTCCACCGACTCTGATTCATCCAGAATGAAGCGTGTGTGTACGTTTTTTGTTAAACTTATTGAGGCCTTTTTCAAATAAAATCCATTTCATTCATCCATTTAAAAAAAATCATCCTAAACCATTAAGTTAAATTCAAGCACCTGTACGAACCTGCAGTTTATACTTGTGTTTGGTTTGGGGGGGGCTCAGCTTTCCTTCCATACAAGCAGGGGGGCTCTAATGTTGGGAACCACTGATCCACTGCATCACTGGCCATGTTTACTTCTGTTTGTGTGGCAGATAATGACATTTTTCAGGGGAATTAAGGAAATTATTTATTCATTTTAGTCACACTTTTGTTGTTCCAAAAAAAAAAAAATCAACTCCTACTTCCTGTGTGTTTGACTGTAGTCACTGTGTCTAGATACTGTACATCACAAACTGTCTTAGAGGGAGATTCACACCCCTAGTGTGTCTGTGTGATTGTGCTTCTGTTCACTGATGTGCTTTTTTGTGCATGTGCCTGTGCAGTTTTTTCTATTAATTCACTAAAACACTTGTCAGAAATGTGCAACACTTTGTTTTTCTTCATGCAAATTCAGTTGGAAAAGTTTGAATTCATGTTTTGTTTTTGTTTTTTCTGTGTGTGTCCTTGTTCATGTGTGTGCAGTACGTCCATTCACTTGTAGGTGTCCACAGCGTGAGCACGTTCGCATGTCATCTCTTTTACTCGTCTGCGACGGTCCGCATGTGACTTGCCTCCGCTGGGGCCCGGCGGGGGGTCTGCGGGTGGCCCCGCCCACCCCGGGGCCTGTTCCAGCCAATCAGGTGCTAATGTGTGGGAACAGGAGAGGGCTGCGCTGACAGATGGCGGGCTGACCTGGAAAACCTGCCCCCTTTTTCAGGGTTCAGCAGTCGGCAGATGACAGGTATTATTTCATAACCCGAAGAGTGAAGAGCGGTTGGTGATGGGACACACACACACACACACACACACACTCTCTCTCTCTCTCTCTCTCTCTCTCTCTCTTGCCATCAGTGTGAATCATTAACTAGTTGCTGAGTGATTCGGTGTTGGCTTTTGTTCACTTTTTGTAATATCTTTTATATTCATTCACTGATTCCCTCCATAGAAAAATATATTTTAAGCAGTGTTTGTAGATTCCTCTACATTTTTACAGTGTGTATTTGAAAGCACATATACATATCTTCCTTGTTTTATCAGAATATGCCACTCATCAAAAATGCAGACACATGTAGTCTCATAAATATGTTCACATTCACCTTGCATCTGAATTCACACACAACCTCTTAAACAGTGTTAATATAAGAGGTATTATAGTGTTTCGGTCTGACCCAACCTGATTTAAACACACTTAAACTTCATTTTTGTTAATTAACACATCCTGGTTGCTTTATTTTGCCATTTCTTTCCTTTTTTGTGCGATTTTTTAATTCTCAAACTCAATTACAGGCATCAAAAATCTGTAAAAGCTGCAAAGTCCTTGTAAATTTCCTGTATTCACAAACAGCAAACACACACTGACACAGAGTGCACTAAAGTTACACACTGGTATACCAGCTCTCAGTACACATAATTTCACACTTCGCCATTGACGCACACATACATTTATCTGAGGCTCCAACCAGCCATGTAACTCCGATGTCAGGGCAAATCTGTCTGGCAGAAAGTGCTTTTTGATGAAGTCGTTCATAAATTTTAATACAACATGTCAGCTAACATGATGTATAGACTGGCTGCTCATTCATATTTCAAACAGTCTGCCGTTGAGAAAACAGCAGGGGTGTACCTTGCTCTACCTTAAAGTGCTGTGTGGTTACGGCTGTCAGAGTCTGAGCTGGAGAGCAGAGAAACACGACGAGCGTGTGATTTTTAGGTACAGGGATTTTATTACACATCAACCGTGACAGGCTGCGTCATGGAGGAGAGCTAGCTGAAATCAAATCTCCAATAAATAAAAGAAAATCTGATACATATTGTCATGGAACGTGTTCTAAGATATAAATCATTTATTCGTGCCCATGAGTTCATCATTTTAAGAGGTAGGAAGTTATTTACACCATAATTCACACAACGCAGCAGTATATGTTAGCTAGTGTACTTAGCAAGATAGTGATTATTATCAGTGAAGCTAGCTGCAATAAAATGTCCAATACATTAATAAAACCTGATAAATGTTGTCATGAAGCATGTGATTTTACACATAATCATGTATTCGTGCCCGTAGGTTCATAATTTTAAGAGCTATTAAGTCATTTACTTCATAATTCACATGCAAGCTAGCCCTTTCATGCATGAATTATGATAACCTCAGACAGGATTTTTTTTTCCCTATGTGTTTTTATTGCTCTTGGGGCATGAAAAAGGAAAATTTGAAGTTCAATTTTTTTAATCCAGATTTTTCAAAGATATTTTCACATGTCCACTCGAGTGGACAACATGCGTTTTTGTTTTGTTTATATACTGTACTGATAATAATACAGTAATAACATAGTAATACTGTGTGTATTTGACAAACCAATGAATACAATAATATAAAATGATCTGAAAACTATAAAATACATACAAAAAATAATACAGCTTCAATTGTTGCAATCGCAATTGCACTGGAGATGCACTAGAGTCCACTGTAGTGGCTGATGTGCATCTCTGCCATCCAAACCCATGAACACCCAGAAAATGGCTTCTGAATAGCTGTCCACTGTAGTGACCTCTATGCATGAAAGGGCTAGAGCTTGTTGGATGTAAATTACACTGAATAGGCTAATGCTAGCATCCACCTGCTAGCTTGTGTCAGAAAGATGTTTGTCTTGTTACATCTTATAGATCTTGCCTCATCTTTTTGGTTTTGTTGCATCTATTATGCTGTTTTATGCAGTTTTTATTCTTGTGACATCGTTTTTGATTTGGTACGTCTTTTTCGCTTGTTGTGTCTTTCTCCGTCTTGTTACATCTTTTCCATCTTTTGCATAATTTATGTCTTGTTACATCTATACGTTGTTTACGGCTTGTTGCGTCTTTATCATCTTGTTATAGTTTTTACAGCTTGTCGCATCTTTTTCGTCTTGTGACAGCTTTTACTTCATGTACTGCTTGGTTGTTGTCATCTTGTTAACTCTCTTTTGTCTTGTTATGCATTTTATGCCATTATTGTCTTGTTACGTCTGTCGTTTGTGATATGCTCTGATGTATACACCAAGGAATGGTCTTTTATATATATTATCACATCCATTTAGCTTAGCTTATTGTTGGGAAGGCGGTGAAATATAGTGCAAAATACATTAAAACTAAAGTAACAAGCTTGTTTTGAAATTGTAAAGACAAAGTGCAGATATTTGTGTTAACATCTAGGGAGCAAAAGTAAAAAAATGTCAGAAAAATGAATAAGTAAAAGTAAAGGACAGATACGTGAAAACTCTACTGAGTACAGTAACAGTATTTGTACTTAGTTACTTCACTTCTCTGGTCATCCAACGACTTGACAGTTTTTCTCTCTTTTGAGGCAACATAGAGCCACTTTTTAAATCCCTAAAGATGTAAAACATTGAGTGTTAAAAATGTTTAGGGTCAAAAGGAGAAATAAGATCGAGACAAAAATATTCTTTGTACGTTCCTGCTCTGAACAGCTGAGCATCATATTGAATTCTTCCTCACACAATTCCGAGTGTTTCCGGCCTCGCTGAGTCGAAGTTGGCCGATATCTGATTTTCCCAACCTAAGTCTCTCGCCTTGTATGAAAATGAGACACATTACCGGTCCATTAATTGATCCGGGCGCCGCTTTGAAATGTGGACCTCCCTGAGAATCAGGAATTAGGGCCGACTCCGGGGCCAATTAGGTGAGTCTTCGCCGTGTCTCCACCGGCTCCTCCGACGCATCTCAATCAATCCCGACCGGCCGCAGGTGAAATGCCAGACGGAGTCGCCGGTCGCCGTCGTGAATGCTAAAGGCGGCCGGGACGGTAATGCTATTCATGTCCGAATCATGCCACGCATACAGCACAGGGGGGGCAGAGGCTAATAGTCTCTCATTGGCTGGTTTTACCTTTCATGATCCTCATGATGTTCCTCACTCAGTATGTGATACCACCTCTTACCTTCCTCTTTCATCTCTGCCAATAATAGCTGCAGCGCGTCTATGAATAGCAAAGAAGAAGAGATGTGGAGGTAATTATCCCTCTGGGAGGACCTGCTCTTTCTCTCATTTTAGAGATTTTAAGATGTAAGACACAATTGATAAGAGTTATGTAATGTTTTATTGATTTCTCTCGGGGAATTTTCTCTTTTGTCTCTTCCACAGAGAGGTCAGACGTCTTATTTAACTTCACGTGTACTGAAATAGCTCGAAAAGGTTTCGATTTATCAGGAAAATGTCTCTTAAAGAAGTATGTTCTCAAAATAAGTGGTTTTGCTATTGAAGACTGGTTGCCAAAAGTTATTGACTTGTACTTCGGTCAAGCCAAGTCAGATTTTATTTATATCGCCCAATATCACAAATAAGTTTGCCTCAGGTTAGGGTCAGGTTGGACAAAAGTGCAGCCACATTGTTTCAGATCCACAGAAGTTTTATTATGGCTAACTTTTAGTATTTATTATTTAAATATCCAGTGTGTCAGATTCACACGGATGTATTCACTGTAAAAAAGTACAGAAAGTTGAATCGAACTCAAACTCTTAAGCTTTGAAAAAACAAACAAAGTTTTGCCGACCTATAATCTTTTGTTGAGACAGAGCACTTTGCTGCTTTAGATAAACTTGAATATTTGAGTTTAAGAGATCCCCAAAAAATGTGTATTTTAAAGATCATTCACATTGAGCTGTGAACATTCACTTTAATGAGTCAGCTCTTTTTTAAATACTTTTTATTCTTTGTTTCTTAAACAAGTCGAGCTTTAAACTCAAAAATCTATCGCCTTTAAATTTAGTGTTTTCTCAACTTTTTCATTTGTACAGTGTTATGTATGATAATTTTCTGCCTATAAAAATACTAAATAAGAAATATAAGCAATGACATGTTGTGCTAAAAACAAAACAATAATTCAAAACAATGTAAATAATGTAAATTTACTTTTTTTTAAAAAGACAGAGCTGCATTTTCTGACAAAAAAAACAACAAAAAATAAATAAACAAACAGAAAAATAACAGTGTTTACAATTTATGGGGATTTATTCACAGTAAAGTTTACTCAGCATTTTTTGTTGCACTTCTCTGTGCAATTTTTTTTTAATAGACATCTTTTTAATTGAAAATTACTTCTCGTTTTTTCAAAATACGATTTTTTGATGTTTCTTAAATGTTAAGTTTCAAGTTCATCTAAAGAAGAGAAGTTAATTATCTCAATAAGGTCCATGTTTTTTTTGTTTTTGTTTTTGTTTTTGTTTTTGTTGTTGTTGTTTTTTTGTTTTTTTTGTATTTAAAATCCAAACATTCAAATTTTGGTCAAAGCGTCTATATGTTTTAGCATCAAAATTCTACTTTCTGAAGCACTTCTGAAAACATTTTCCAACACGAGCTGACGCTGGTTTCTGCACAGTGACGTAGCTTCATATAAACCCTCGAGGTTGAAGGGGGGGGGGGGGTATCTGCATTTAAAATCCTGCAAAAGAACACAGACGGAGTTTCAAGCCCTTTAAAGTGTGAACAAATGATGAAAAAGACATCTAGAACACAGAATTTCCATTTGATAAAACGGTTTGTCCATATCAAACTCTGTGATACTGTTTAGGGACAATAATCAGAATGAACTTCAGTTTGTTTCCAGCAGCTCACAGAACCAAATGTAGAGGACGATGCACACAGACACACAGACAAAAGAAGCTAAACTTATTTGCTGACCCCTATATACAGGTCAGAGTGTTTGTTGACCCTGTCGAGCCTAGAGGCCAAATTGTATACAAGGTCACAAATAGTACAAGAATGTGTTGCACAGATAGTGTGAGTTTGTGTGGGAGTGCAAAGAATGCTGAAATAAATATTCATATTGTGGAAATAAAAGGGGAAAACTGGATCTTAAAGGATTAACTGTTGGTTGTGGGTCTCCAAAAAAACACATTTTCAGTATAATTTCAGGACTTTTCAAGAATAATGAAGAATATCTTGGAAAAAATAAATGTGAGAAAACTCCTCATTTCCAGGCAGCTGCCTCCACCACAGTTTTGAATTTTGAATCAAACTCAAACTTTTAAGTTTTGTCATAAACTAAACAAAGTTTTTGTGACCTATAATCTTTTGTGGAGATCATTTACTTTTCGATAAACTTGAATCCTTGAGTTTTAGAAAAAAAAACAAAAATTTGTTTTTCAAAAAGTGTTCACATTATTTGGGTGCTTGAAAATTTAATGGTTCCAATAGAAAATATGAAATGAATAATCCAGGGGCATTTGCAGACTTAATTGACTGGGGCAGCCCAAGTGGAGCACTGACTTGTGCAGGGTGGGCATGAAGTGTACGCACATGTGCATGCACATAATTGTACATCCATAATACATCTATTGTTTAAGTAAATTAACCTTGTCAAAATTAAAAATAAGGTCCATACAAAAGAAATCAATGCACATTTAAAAATTAAAAACAGCTGGTTCAAACTAAGGTCCCGCCTCTCATTGGAGAGATAACCATCATATTTGAGGATAATGGAGTGGCACTTCGGGTGGCCAATCAGATTTCAGGTGTGGTCAGGACCCCCAAGTTCAAGTTGATCTACAGAAGAAGAACAGATTATGTACATACATAAAATCATGCCCGTAAAAATGTGAACTAAAAAAATCTGCACTATGTGAAGAGAAAAAAAGTTTTTCATATCACAGATAGTGGCCAACAATAAGCCAATATCAGGCCAATAATCACCCAGCTGATACAGTTTACTGGGTCTATTCACTGTGGAAAAAACAGCTGCCTTAAAGTGTTGAGTTTTCTCAACTTTTTGTTTTTTACACCGTGTGTAATGCATTATGTTTGGCAAAAAACAATCTATATATAAAATGCAAAATATACAAAAATAATACTAATAACCAAAAGAAAAACTAATCCTGATTCAAGGACAGACTCACATTTTACTGAATAAAACAAACAAACAAAATAATGAATAATAATTAAATGATTTTTTTAAAAATATAATTAAAAATAAATATTTTGATAGGACCCTCCAGCTAAACTGAGAACAAGAGTGTTGAGTTGCAAAGTTCAAATCAGCAGTGAGTCGGGCCAGATTTTGGGAGCTAATTGGCACTGTAATAATATCTTAGTGTGAAATAACAGTAGGAAATAAAATAAATATTTTTAAAAGATGTAACTGACCAATAAATAGTGAAAATAGTTAAAGTCTCTGTGCACGTCAACGTGCAGCAAATATATTTTTAAAATGTATCTTTTAAAATCTAAACTGACCTCTCTTTGTGCCTATATTCATGCTAATTATGCCTGTCTGTCATATTTGAGCCATATAATCCGTGGGAGCTGACTGGCTGACCATGTGCTGTGTTCAGATGTGTCCTGCCACTCTAAACCCTGTTGTAATCCCGCGTTCAGCCAGCGTGAGCCTTAATTGAAATAATCCCTGCCGACGAGCGGGGCGGCGCTGCACAGACCTGCAGCCGGAGCCAGTTTCATGATGGGTCCAGTTTAACCCACTGTGTGACTCTGACCTTTCCCTCGCTGCTCGCTGGGACCATCTGAACCCGTCCCAGTAAGGACATCTGGTCGGATAGTGGGGAGGTCGTTTGATCCGCCTGGCTGGTCCCAGAGGCCTTTCAGACCCTGTCAGACTTACTGTACGACGCTGAGTGCTGCTGGAGGGGGACATGACACCAGCACAGTTGATTATCTGTAAAGAAAAGGAGGAGCTTTTTCTCATATGTCTCATATCTGAGCCAATAATTATGCTTTAACACAAGTACAGGAGGTTAAGACTGAGAACTGGGCATCTCTACGTTTTAAAGATACAATCCCAAATCCAAATGTTGGGGGGGATTAAAACCAGTTATTTTCACATTAAACAATTAATTGTTTGGTCTATAAAATGGCAAAAAAATGTGAAAATGCTCATCAGAATTTCCCAGAGTCCAAAGTGACATCTTCAGATTTCTTCTTTTGCCCAACCAACCATCAAAAACCTCAAAACTTTTCACTTAGTATCATAAATGACAAAAAATGAGCTGCAAAACTTCACTCTTAAGAAGCTGGAACAAGCAAATTTTGACATTTCTGATTGAAAAATGGCTGAAACGACTGATCAATAATCAAAATAGCTGCATGTGAATGCTGACTGAGCTTCTCGACCATATGTTCTTCTACTCAAAGATTCTGCCCACTTTATTGTCCCTCAACAAGTTCCACAGTTTTCAACATAGAAACTTCATTCAAGCCTCAAAACATTCACTTTAGTTAGGACATTTTTGCCATTATTCATATTTTTTGGAATCTTCACACTTTCAGTAATAGTCAACATTTTTGGTGAAATTCTCCCCATTCAAATCGCTCCCGTTTTCACAGTTTTTCAAGATTTTTCAACTCTTAACTACTCGTTCATACTTTGAGTTCATCCATCAAAATATTCAACATCTTTCATACAATTTGAACCATTATTCAACTTAAAATCCCATCAAATCTTTTTCAAAATATTCTGCTTTCTTTGAAGCCCAGTTACAGTTGAAGTGAATGAGAAAACATTCCACTTCATACTTAACTGATATTATTCAACAGCAATTCACTTTTGCATCGTGATTAATCCACGTAAATGACGGAATGTTCAGAATTGTTCAATTTTCACTGTTTGTCAAGGTTTTTCAACTCTTAACTACTCATTCGTACTTTCAACAAAAAACTCCATTATTCAACATCTTTTGTACATTTTGGCTGTTATTCAACTTTCAAACCCCATTAAACTAGTTGTTTTCTTTCATGTCTAGTCACAGTGGAAATCAATTAGAACATCATCCACATCGTTCTGAAATAATTGGTATTATTCAGCAGCAGTTCAGTTTACAGCCTTTCAACAAACATTGAAATATTCCACGTCAGTCACACATTTAGTGTATTATTTCATTATTCAAGCAAGTAATGCAGTTTAGCATCAGCTTTTCCACAGCCAGCATTCACGCTTGCAATTTTAGTTTACTCTTTTTTTCTTCTTCTTCTTCCTCTTTTTTAACTTTTTAAAAAAAATTGCTGTTCATGTTGGTAGTATGCTAGCCTGCGAATTAAGCTAATATGGGAGCTAACAGCAGGGGGAAAAAATCACAGAGCACTGAGTAGAAGTTATTTTATCAGTCATATATTTGCTCGTTTGAAGTTTACTTTTGGTTGTTATTGTTGTTGGGGTTTTTTTGCTAGCATGCTGGCCTGTGACAGGTCTTTGAAGTTACTTCACTAATTAGGTATTTAATCATTTTTTACCTTTATTTTTTACCTCCACAGGTAAACAAAATCACTCCTCTCTTAATGCATTGGGATTTTTATTCATGTATGAATTTAAAGAAAGAAGTAAGAAAAAAGCAGGAGACTAGCATGCTAGCTTCTGAATCATTTAGCAAGCAGCAGAGCTAACAGCGATATACATTATTAAGGATGGACGTACATGTGTGCCATAAACAAAACAAACAGAAAAACAAGAACAGAATTCATTTGGTCTCAGTATTTTACTCATATGTTGCAAAAAGCTTCCAGAAAGTTGCAAACATTCAGTATAGCTGGATATTTTCCATTCTTTTTAATAGTGTCAACAGACCAACTCCTGTTATCTACTTAACAAAAGTATCCACCTTACGAATCAACATAATTAGTAGGTCCTCAGTAATTGTTAGTTAATAGTTATTCTGCCTAAAAAGCTCCAATTTTCAAGGGAAACCCAATTTTCTCAAGAATGAACTGGAATGAAGAGACGAATCTTTAATCCAGTGAGATGCACTGTGATTATCTGTGATATTTTCAAGACATTGTTTAATGGTTTAAGCAAAATACTCATTCAAATATATAAAAATGATTTTTAATGAGTGGACAAAATGAGTAGACTGCACTGAACATACTATAAACACCAATAAAATCACTCAGTTTGAAGATTGATTCATGCATAGCAGACCTGTGAGACAATAACAATAGAGGCTGTGGAAAACTGCATTAGAATATTACATTTAATATAAATAAAGGTCAACACTGCCTGTGTTAAAGTAAAAAAAAGACCTTATCTGACTCTGAAAGTTTTAAACAGAGATCTCAGCTAATAAACTGTGAGACAAGATGACACTAAGATAAGTCAAACCTACACATTGTCTGTTTTTATGATTTCAAACATCCCCGCTGTGTTTAAACAGCTCTGTTTATAAAGCATCACCTCTGAATTATTATCCGCCGTGTGTTCCTCACTAATGAATGTGTTTCTCTCGCTCTGTATTTAGTTATTCTGCGTCTGAATGGGTCCGTCTCTGCCTCTTTTTCCTGCCACTGTATCTAAAACAGTGCATTAACATCTGCAGCCCATTTAAGTGCTGCTGACACCAGGCTAATAACAGTGTGTGTGTGTCTGTGTGTGTGTGTGTGTGTGTGTGAGTGTGTGTGTTAGCGTGTAGCTTAAGCACCAGCCAACAAGCACAGCTGAAAGGTGTCACCAAGGCTCCTACGCCTCCTCTAACAGTTACTGATTCAGGGGGCGCTTGTTTTTCTTCTTCTTCTTCTTCTTCTTCTTCTTCTTCTTCTTCTTCTTCTTCTTCTTATTCTGATATTTTGTGCAGCCGCCTGCTTTGAAGGAACATCCTGTAGAGATGCTGTATGTGTTTTTTCGTTGTTGCTGCTGGCATGCTAGCTTGTCACTTTAACAAACAGAGGAGCTAACAGCTAATAACTTTTTTCTTTAAATTTTTCTTTTTTCTTGTCTCTTTTCTGGTCATTGCTAGCTTTCTAGCCCAGGAATTTAGCTAATATGGGAGCTAACCACAAGAAAAAAAAACACCACCAAGGCAGGATTTCAAGTTATTTTAGTAGTAACACATTGAATAATATGAATTTTACCTTTTTTAATTTTTGTTTTTCATTGCTTTTTTTTTTCTTGTTGCTAGCATACTAGCCCAGGAATTTGGCTAGCAGAGGAGCTAACAGCAAGAAAAAACACCACCATGGCAGGGGTTTGAAGTTATTTTATCAGTCGTGTATCTAATCATATGAATTTTACTTTTTTTTTTTACATCTTTTTATCTTTTTTGTAGCTAGCATGCTAGCCTGTGAATTTAGCCAGCAGGGGATCTAACAGTAAATGCATATCTAATCATGTGAATTTTACTTGTTTTACTCTTGTTTTTGTTTCTTGTTTTTTCTACTAGCTTGGGAATTTAGCTAGCAGGGGAGCAAAGAGCACGAAAAAAGCACCACCATGGCAGGGTCTTAAGTTATTTTATTAATCACATATTTAATCATATGACTGTTACTTATTTTAATTGTTCTATTTTTTATTTGTTTTGTTTTTTATTATTGTTGTTGCTAGCATGCTATCCTGTGAATATAACTATCAGAGGCGCTAACAGCAAGGAAAAAAACACCAAGGCAGTGGATTTAAGTTATCTTATTAATCACGTATTTAATCATATGACCTCCAATTTCATTTACCTAAAACAGTGCATTAACATCTGCAGCCCATTTAGTGCTGCTGACACCAGGCTAATAACAGTGTGTGTGTGTCTGTGTGTGTGTGTTAGCGTGTAGCTTAAGCACCAGCCAACAAGCACAGCTGAAAGGTGTCACCGAGGCTCCTACGCCTCCTCTAACAGTTACTGATTCAGGGGGCGCTTGTTTTCTTCTTCTTCTTCTTCTTCTTCTTCTGTTTTCTTTTTTAATGCTCAGACTCAAACTGCCGGCTTTAAAGGAACTTCCTTCAAGAGATGCTGCATGTGTTCGACATCCAGTTTCCAGTGGCTGTAATGGCTGAGTTATTAGAGGTAATCAAACGCCTCAGAAGGTCGACGTCGCCGGCACCTGAGGGACTAGTTTCTCATATGTGGAGGTGAAAGAGGGAGTGATCGGGTGTGGAGAAAAACAAAAATAAAAAAAAAACACCCCTCGCTTATACTCCCACTCTCTGTTTCTCTGCATTGTTATTTGTCCATTTCAAATTATTGATCTTTTACAAATATTTTTCAAGGTATCTTAATTACTCGCAAAAGAAGCGGCGCCTTGGCCGGCGGACAACACAAATAAGTTAATTTGCATTTCTGTGTTGTGAGTGTTTTGGCAGGCGCCGTGCCGGTCCAGATTGTAACCCCTATTTCTGCCTCCAAAAACCTGCCTTGGAGGAGCGTCCACGGAGGGATTAGGGATTTAGTGGGGAAGGTAAGTGTGACTACAAGCTTTGGCTCGCCATCTGCTCCCCAGCAGAGTTGAGGCCAACCTGTGCAGCCTGCAGCAAAGACCTGGGCACTGTGCTAACTCTGGTTTGAGCCAACCTGGCGCCCGCGGCCCCAATCACCAACAGTCTGCTGATTAGTTGTAAGAAGCACTCCATATGTAGCAAAGTTTTTTTTTCCTCCCCGTCTCCTTCCCTTCCTTCCTCTCCTCCTTATGTATTCTCTCTCGCCGCATTAAATAAATATGAACGTATGGAATCTTTTTTAGCAAACGGCGCCTTCGGTCTGTTCTTCTCGCTCTCACCTCTGACAGAATACCAAGCCAGGCATGAGGAAGGAGATGAAGAAGAAGAAGAAGAAATCCTGGCTGTCCTCCTCTTCTTCTTCTCCTTCCCTCCCTTGCTCTCGTTTGCCTGGCAGCGCCGGGAGACAGATGACAAGGGTTTGTGGCCGTCTGATCACCCCTGGGTGGGTATTTTCTAATTTATTTAACGGCAGCTTATTAAAGGGGGAAAAAAAAAACAAGATGAAGAAGAAAAAGAAAAAGACGAGAATGAGTGACGAACACACACTCTCAGAAATAAGGGTTCCAAACGGGTTCTGCCTCAAGAGCTGGGGATCCAGGGTTCTTTATAAGACTATGGGTTCCATTAAGAGCCCTTTTCATCCAAAGAACCGTTATTAGAAGATTTAGATAGATTGTTGAAATCCTTGAAGAATTCTTTTCACCAAAGCTTTTTCTACCATAATGTAAAAGTGTTCTCAGTAGAACCCTCATGGTGGGTTCTCAGTAGAACCCCTTAAGGGTGTTCTAGATAAAACCCTTAGAATATAAAAGAACCCCTTGAGTGTGTTCTACATAAAACCCTATATGAAAAGGTTCTCGGGAAAACGCCTTGAGTGTGTTCTAGATAAAACCCTTTGAATATAAAAAGGTTCTCAATGGAACTGCCCAAGTCTATTTTAGATAGAACCCTTGGAATATAAAGGTTCTCAGAAGAAACCCTTGAATGTTATCTAGACAAAACCCCTGGAATATTAAAATGTTCTTAGTAGAACTGCCTTAGTGTGTTTGCAATAAAACCCTTGGAATATAAAAAGGTTCTTAAGAGAACCACCTGAGTAGGTTCTAGATCAAACGCTTAGAATATAAAAGTGTTTTCTGTAGAACCCCCTGAGTGAGAACCTTTTTATGTTCCAAGAGTTTTATCTAGAACATACTCAGGTGGTTCTTCTACTGAAAACCTTTTTATATTCCCAGGGTTTAACCTAGAACACACTCAAGGGGTTCTACTGAGAACCTTTTTATATATTTCAAGGGTTTTGTCTAGAACAGACATTCTAGATTAGAACAGTTAGAATATATATAAGATTCTTGGTAGAACCCCACTGGATGGGTTCTTGCTGGCACCCTTTGAAGGTGGAAAGGTTCTAAATAGAACCCCCAGCGAGGATTCTGGGTGAAACTATCACACCATAGAGGGGTTCTCTGTAGAACCTCTCATAGGGGGTCCTGGATGAAGCCTGTCACAGATGGTTGTGGTTATAACCCTTTGTATTTGGTTCTATGTAGAATTCTCTGACAGGGTTCCAAGTATAAAAAGTTCTACCAGGAACCAAAAACGGTTTTCCTATGGGGAGAAACCAAAGAACCCTCCATGGTTCTAGTTAGCACCTTTATTTGTCAGAGTGCAGGCGGGAGGCAGGTCTGTCGCCCCAGCAGCCAGGGGAGTGAACTCAGCCAAGGCTGAAACCAGCGAAGAAGAAGAAGCCGACGTCTCCCCTGGTGGAGACACCCGAGAAGATCAAACGACACCAGAGGAAGAGAAGAAGAAGAAGAAGAAGAGAAAAAAACAGCAGAAACATAATGCTCATTATTAAATTGCAGCCATTCGTGTTGCCAGGAACCTATTTATTTCTCAGTATTAATTATTCATATTTTATTTCAGTAATCCAATACTCAGGTGAGAGCTGCTGCTCTTGATAGAACATGTAATTTCGAAGCTTAATGGCAGCAGGGCGGCCCGAGCAAGGGATTAGAAACTGAGTATAAATCACTAATGGCTGCACGAGCGTACGGCACGGCGGCTTGAATCCGTCTTGCTTTGTGTTTACTTGTGTTTTATTGCGCTACGTTGCTCCGAGGGAAACACTTTGCCGTGACCTTTTCCTCCAGAACTTGACTACAATGAGACGAGGGGAGGAGAAGAATAAAAAATCACGCTTCCCAGGCAAAATAAGACGCTGTAATTTCCTGATTTGTCTAAACAAAGAGTTCATCAGCATCTTTCTCTCCCCTCCCTGGCTGACGATGGATATACAAAGAGCAGAGAGCAGAGGGACGCCTGACATGTTTGCAAATGCACACATGGCCTGATTCATACAAATTGTGTTTTTCAAGCAGAATAGCACCATCACTTACTTTTGATCCGATTAGCTGGTGAAATTCATCTCGTCTTCACCCCGACGCCCCGATGAAACGCTTCACCATAATAACAATTTATGGACTTTGCAGGAATTTGGTCAAGATTATAAACGTGCAGCGTTTTTGTTAAAGCCCGAGGCCGTGCTTCCCACATAAATGTCTCCGTCACCCCCGTCTCCCCATCGCTCTCAGACAGGCTGACAGGACAGGAGGCGTTCGCTCCAGATCGCCCATCCATATTCTCTGCTGTGTGGACGTGAACATGATCAGGAGAGGCAGACATGTTTGCTTTTGCAAACCGTAATGTGTCTTTAAATACAAAGACAGATGGATAAAACACACCCTGGATCATTATAATCATTCCTGCCTGCTAAAAACTGAGTTGAAAACATTTGCATCATCGTCAGGAGAAAAAATTGGGTTAGTAAGCCAGAATAAATGACTTTATTCATGGTTAAATTATTTTCTAATACTTCATATTTGTTTAAAAGCCATTATAGGAATTTGTTCATTTAAAAAATGAGTCAATACCATTCTGATCATGGATGGATTATTGTATGTGACGCCTGGGCTCACCCGCAAAATGTGTAAACGCTACAAAGATTCACATAACGACCATGAGGAGACACAAAAGGACCAGAAAAAGACACAAAATCATCATTGACACACATGGCTACAAAACTACAAACTACAGAAAGATTTTTAACAACTACAAAGAGATGCATTAAGTTTTAAAATGCAAATGTGATGAGGCCATTTCTGACAGCAAAATGTAACATTTTAACTGTTTAGCAAGCAGTAAACAATGTAACGTAATGCTAGCAAACAATGTAGGCCTAGCTTTTTGTTAACTTTTTAGCCAGATAGCAAACAATGCAGGTCTAACGTTTTGTTAACTTTTAAGCAAACTAGCAAACACTAGTGGTTTGTTAACTTTTTAGCTAGCTTGCAACCAATATAGGCCTTATGTTTTGTTAACCTTTTAGCAAGCTACCAAACAATATACGCCTAACATTTTGTTAACTTTTAAGCTAGCTCCCAAACAATGATAGCTTAATGTTTTGTTACCTCTTTAGCTAGCTAGCAAACAATGTAGGACAAATGTTTTGTTAATTTTTTAACAAGCTAGCAAACAGTGTAGGCATTACATTTTGTTAACATTTCAGCTAACCAACAGTGCAGGGATAATGTCTCGTTCACTTTTTTAGCTTGATAGAAAACAGTGCAATGTTTTGTTAACTTGTTAGCCAGGCAGCAAACAATATAATGTTTTGTTTGGACAGGAGCAAGTCCAGCTGTTCCCCTCTGTTTCCAGTCTTTATGCTAAGCTAAGCTAAGATAACCTTCTTCACATTTATCATTCAGACATGTGAGTGCAATCATTCTTCTCATCTCACTCTCGGCATGAAAGCTTATTGTTTTTCAAATTGTCAAAGTACTCCATCAAAAGGAACAAATTTAGGGTTGCCAGGTTTTGACCAATCCCTTTAATTCCTAATATTTGGTTATAAATGTTGGTCATCCATTGATAAATAATCAAAGGTGCACAAGCAAGAGGGTTTTTTTTTTCCTATTGGCAACCCCAAAGTTCTTCCTATAAATGGCTTATAACTGATCTTTAAAGTGTTAGAAAATGAGCCAGAGGTCGTCAGTGAGTAGAAGAGGTGAAGAAATATGTGTTAAAATGCCTTTTCACGAAGGCAGCGCTCTTCATCCTCATTTAACAACCCAAGCTGGCTTAAAACGCCTCCGCCCACAGGGAGTAGTAACGTCTGTGAGTGTAAACATACTGTAAATGTGCTGCTGCGTCTACTGTAAGCTTTAAAATGCACATGTGATGAGGCGATTCTTGACATCCCACGTTGTGGGGGAGAAAAGGTGCTGCGCAGCATTTAGAAAAAAGGCAATTAGGTCATAGAATATGCACACATCTTGCATGCTCTCTGGTCTCCCGCAATTTGGGCTAAAAAAAGTAAAGGTCAGCCACGTTAGTCAGATTGCGCTCGACAAATTCTAAAAAGGCTCGCTGGTCACGCCGAATGTATTCCCTGCAACATAATTAGCCCCCTCAATTCCCTGTCGTGCCAGGCTACCGGGTGTCTCAAAAGCCCCACCCCTTCCCCCAAAATGCCTTTCACCTCTGCTTGCTCTGCGGTGATGCCCCCCTCCTCTCTTTCCCTCCCCGTCCTCCCCTCTCTCACCGCTCTATCACACATTGTTGCTACCCTAAACTTGCTGCAGATGCGGTCGGCTGATGCATAAATTAGTCATCAACATTAGCATTAGCCGGCGCGTGGCACCCGGTGCCAACTGCTCTCCGAACGGCCATAAAAGGTCATGTTTTGATGACTGAATGCCACACAGGCACCTTGGCTCCCCGGAGGAGGGTTCCCCAGGTGCACGTGAAAGGTTAAAAATTACCTACCCGCCACCGCCTGTCTCTGGCGAAGGAAATAATTAGGGGGTTTTTAGGGAGCGGCAGAATGCCTCGCTGTCAGATGACAGAGCGTTACCTAATGGTCGTATCTGGGGAAGAGTCAACCGGCCTGTCATTCTCTTGACAGGACAAATGAGCATAATGGTGGCAGGGAAATGGGCGCCTGTTCCCCCTTTTTTTCAGCCAGGGAGGTGGAGGGGGGAGGAGGAGGAGGAAGAGGAGGAGGAGGAGGGGGGTGAAATGGCAGCGCCTGAGCAGAATAACACAAGGACGTTAACCTTTTACATAAATCTGTTAACACATGTAGGAGTGCTGTTTAAAAGTGAGGCTTGATGCTCTCCTCCTCCTCCAAGGTGGGCTCAGCCTGCTCCTGCTTCCTGCTTGAATTTGTTATCATATATTTTTATTTTAGTGCTGCACCAAACTGGACTTATGTCATGAAAAGTTACGCCCGTCCTGGAGCATGTAAGAGAGAAGAGAAAATAATTACAGGCAGCCATTTCAGCCAAAAAAGATAACAATCAGAGCATGATTAAATATAATATGTCCACGTGCAGTAAAGACTGTGAGGCTGGGTTGCACCAACCAGGATTAATTTTTAAACCTGATTAAATCATGTCTTAACTTTAAATTTTGTTGCACCAAACTTTAAAAGTAGCTTAAATTGAGGAAACATTACATTTAGCACTCAGTTTAGGTTTAACTCTAAACCTAAAGGTTAACATGTAAATATTTAACCCAGTTTAGTTCTGTTAAAACGTTTTTCTTTTAATCAAAATAGGAGAAATTAGAGTGTCTCTGCCAAACCATCATGAGTAGGCTAAGTAGGCTAACTATTTTTTTAGCTAGCAAGCAATGTAACATTTTGTCATCGTTTAAGCCAGGTAGCAAATAATGTAGGCCGAATGTTTTGTTTACTGTCAGCTAGCTAACACAAAATGTAATACTTTGTCAATTTTTTGCCTTTGCAGACAAAAGAGGCCTAATGCTTTGTTAACTTTTAGCTAGTTATCACACAATGTAACTTTTTGGTAACTTTTCAATTAGGCTGCAAACAATGCAGGCCTCACGTTTTGTTAACTCTTTTGCTAGGTAGCAAACAATGTAATGTTTTGTTAACATTTTGTTGCAAATTAGCAAACAGTGTAACGTTTTGTGAATGTTTCATCTAGCTAGCAAAGGATTTAACGTTCCTTTACGATAACAGTGTCAGTCAAGAAAAACTGTGGTAATAACTCATTTCTTATAATTTTCTTTTTGTTATTTTAATGTTATATTTTCAAACTCAACACTTCCTGCAGATCCTTCACATTAAAAGCCTTGCTGCAAAGAGTTACGGCTTTTAGTGTGAAGAAGTTTTATGAAAAAAATGAACTGATGTGAAGTGAATTATCCAGAGAGGATCAATCTGGTCCACATTCCAAAGCAGAAGGTGGCGCTAGTGCTCCTCAACTGTTGCTGCAGCCATTTAGAATTAACAGAAGAAGAAGGAGGAGGAAGTGGTGCTGCTATTTTGGTGTGGTTTGTTTCAGTGAACTCCAGCAGGTGCTTAGGTAAGAGACACATTTCCATCTGCTGTTTCTGTCCAAACATGTCCACAAACATGTTGCTTTAACTGCAACACAAACCCAGAGATGTGCCTCAGAGGTGGAGCGAGGAAAAGTGGGCAGCACCTGGTACACACACCTGTGTACACACCTTCGTTTGGTCAGTAGGTGGTGAATCGTGTGAGACACACTGATAAAAGTTGAAACCAATGAAGCATAAATATGAAAACAAGCTTTTTTACTGTCTGTTTTTGTGTAAAGATGGCTGAAACAGAGGACAGAGAGGATTAACGAGGTGTTTAAGGTTCCCCTGCTGTGTGTAAAGCTTGAAAGTAGCAACTCATAAAAACAAAAAACTTTTATAGACTTTTACACTGAATTAGAGGTGAGTATTTGTGTGTTATAGGACACTGAAAATAGACAGTTGGAACACTAATTATAGTTATATGAAAATATAGATTAATTCAACAGGCAAATTAATTGTAAATTACTGCTGCTGCTAACTTCTTCCTCTGTTTCAGGTAGAAGTTAGTAGCACAGGATGTAAACTGGCTTGCAGCGTAACAGATTACATGTAATGGGATGTGTAATCAGAATACAAAACAATATGACAACAATACATTTAGTAAAAATGGGGATTATTAGCTGGACTAAAACTCATCTGGTCTGAGTAAAACCAGCTAATCCGACAGTCAGTTCACTATCATGACCTGTGTTGACAAAATGCTTCACTTGGTGGAGATTTTGACATTATTTTGCCTTTAAATCAATCAATCAATCAATAAATTGCGCACAGCAAATGAAGGAGCAGCTAATAAAGCTAATAAACCAACATGAAACATTGTACAAGGCTAAACAGTTTCACCATATTTGGTATTGACATAATCCAAAGGTAACGGAAAGTAATCAAGTTACATTCCTTTAATATTGTGATTCCAGGTAAGTAGTAACTGCTCTGGAATACATTTATAAAGTAACTCTTCCAAGCCTGCCAAGTGTGGTTGGGATTTTGGGATTTGGGTATTTTGCCAGCTCTTTGCCAGTAAGGTGATTAAAAAAAAAAAAAAAGCAACTTTTTGTTTTGTTTTTGTTTTTGTTTTGTTTTGTATACTTTTACTATTACTACTACTACTATTAAAAATAAAAGGCAACCTGTTCCAGTTAGAATGAAACCACACTCTCCTCTGAGTGGTCTAAGGCTGAAAAAAAAAAATGAAAAAAAAAGGCCTTGGGAATGAAAAAGTCCACCTGAGGGGGTTTCCACAAAGAAGCAAAATTAATTTTAGAGCTTTAACTCAGTCAAAACAGCACAAAATGATAAAATATAAAAATGTACAGAGTTCAATGACAATGACAAACCTTGTGTTCTTTTCAACATCTGTGATAACAACAACAAAAAAGAAGGTTACGGAAAATGAATGAATTGAATTAATATGTACTATTCTTTTATTTATTGTCTCATCAACACTTTGGCAATATTGTTATAAAACATTCATACAATAGAGCATATTAAATTGAATTTAATTAATGTACCACGAGCAGGTCATTATTGTGAAATAAACCCCAACAAGGGTTTATTTCACAATAATGACTTGCTCACTGTACATTATCCTGCTTATTACATCATTAATTACCCAAACAAATCAATAATTCAACTCAAAATATACATTTTAAATTATTTTTTTATCCTCCAGAGTCTATGATTAGCACAGTCTGTTATACAGAAATAATAAATGTTAAAATGCTTTAATTGGCCAATCAGAATTGAACAAAGCCATGTAATAGTAAATAATAAAACACTGTGTCGATTCATGGAGACATACATGTATGATGTTTGTTTGGGTGCTGCTATGATTGGTGGAATTTGCTGGAAGCTGCAATGTTTGGTCGAATTTGCAGAAAAGTTAGTGATTGGATAAAACTTTAATGTTGTGCAGAATTCATTGGAATTGGTACAATCACTGGAGACTGAATCAGTTTAAGTGTACACTACATTTAGAATATTTTCACCACTTTACCTTGCTGTCAGACAGCCTTTTAGGACAGAAAACCGCGATCATAAAAGCCAAATATTGTTCTCTCCAAAGCAACCAAACTCCTTTGGCAAAATCCGTATTTTTTATTGCATTACAAGGGAGTTGCTGGTCTACTGCTGCCTTGATTTATTTAGTTTGTTTGTGTTATTGTGTGACTTTGGTCTTTTAAAAGATTTGCTTAGATTAGCCAAAGACAAAAAAAACACAAACTAACTGATTGAGGCAGTGGTAGACCATCAAATAAGGCTGCTTCCTGCTGCTTCTCCAGAGTGGAGGTGTATCAACCACCATCTACTGTAGCTAATATACTGACTATGGATAAGTATGCCGTACAATCCCACTTCAGATAATCTGAATTATCCCTGTAACTCAACAGTGAAATGGTGTTTGCTGTCATTAGCAATGCAGATAGTGAGGTTTTTTTTGTTTTTGGTAAAAATAAACACATTACAGGTGCTGGGAACACTAAGGTTCAGATCATTTTATATATGTCTAAGCACTAACACAGCCAGCAAGTGTCAGAGTTGCAGGTTAAATTACCCTTAAATCCTTCAGAGTAAGGCACACATACTACCAGAGTTACTCCAGAAATACACACAGTACGTTCATGCATTCGTGTAGTTTTGTGACTGTTTTCTTGTCATGTTATCACAGATCTTGGAGTCGTCACTGCTGCAGAGATCCAGTGTTATCAGACATCCAGCCGTTCGGTTACTGTGGAGCTGTGGAGCGTGGAGGTTCCACCACTCACATGCTGTGGAGGTAAGAGAGCTTTTCTCTTCTGTTCGCCCTGTTTCTGATGTTCTGTCACTGTCCAGTTGTTTATGTGCAGGTTAGTGTTATTTCAAGGCTTTAGAGCTCCTGTAGATCAGCAGTAGTAGTATGTAATAATCTTATTTATTGATTATTCTGGTCTTGCAGTGTACTCTGTAATTACCACGTCTCAACATCCTCTGGACTTTTAGACTTGCCTATAAAGACGTTTTTAGACTTAAACATGAACTTGAATTTGAGATTATTTCCAAGTAATTATGAAGTAAGACTGAAACCTAAAATCTGAGATTCATAAACTTTAAAAACAACAACAATTTGAAGCACCCATGCACAAGCTTTATAATCAAAATTGCCTTGTAAAGAGGGGCAAAACCGCCCACTTTGGCAAACCCACAATGACCCCCCCTTTCTCCCCCTCCAACATGCCTATATAATTACATATAATTAATGAGACAAAAGGCAAATTTAATAAACAATAAAACAATAAAACAAAAAGGTTCTCGCTTAAAACGGCTGCTCTTGACCGCATTGTTCAAAAAATAGTGCCACCAAACAAAACAATGTCAAATGGGGCACAGTCACTGCCATTTCTAGACTAACAAGGCAGACCGACTCAAGTAGTGAGAAATTTTGTGCTTCAGAGAAATGGTACACAAAACACACATTGTTGGTTAAAGGTAGAATCAGTAGGATTTGTCCAAGCTGTTCGTAAACACACCAGAAAGATAATTGATTGTTAAGTCTGAGGTAAAATCACAGATTTTTCACTGATATAACTGCAGCTTCCAGTTTGAAAATGCTGTCTGATGATCTCGGGGTGTGCCGACCGCCATTTACTGTAGTTAATACACTGACTGTGGAGTACCACATACAGCCACACTTCAAAAAAGCTGAACTGTCCCTTTAACTGGTAAAGTATTCCTGTTTGTAAGGCAGCAGCTCAGCTTACCTCAGTTCAAACCTCCAAACCTGCAGTAGTGTGAAATACCAGCAGGGTATGATCACTCGCATCTCATAAAATGTGTAAAAATGAAATCATTTCCTGACTTAAATTTAATTAAAATTAAATTAAAATTAAGACAATAAGATGATTTTGTGGTGGTGAACAGAGCCCAGGCTCAGCTGTGTTGGTTTTGTCTCTTGCAGAAAAGTTGCGGTGAACGGACAAAATTGCAAGGTTGTGCAGAAATTGCAGCAATTGGAGCGAGTGCAACATTGCAGCTTCCTGGAGGGACTGAGTATCAGTTTAAGTGTACGCTTTATTTACAATATTTTCACTGCTTTACCTTGTTAACAGGTGGTAAACCACAGTTAGTTAACCCAAATATTGCTCTCTCCAAAGCAACCAAACTCCATTGGCAAAATCAGTAATTTAACGTAGCGGAACACAGGAGTTGTTGGTCTACCACTTCCTCGATCTGTGAGTTTGTTCATGTTACTGTGTGACTTCTATGTTTTAAAGTGTGAGTTTGACTTCACCAAAGTGAAACAATAGCACAAACAAACTAACAAATCAAGGCAGCGGTAGACCAGTAATTCCTGTGTTCTGCAGGTATAAAATGAGTGATTTTGCCAGTGGAGTTTGGTTGGTTTGGAGAGAGTAATATTTGGGTTATATAACAGTGGTCTCCTTTCAGAAAAGGCAGTACTGTGGAATAACCAGCAGGGTATGTTCACTTGAATCTCGGCTAAAATGTGTAAAAAATAAGTTAATTTCCGTGTTGAATCAAGGTTAATTAAGATTAAATGAAAATTAGGACCATAAGATGATTTTGTGGTGTTGATCAGAGCTCAGGTGGATGTTGGATCAGCCTCAGCTGCGTCGCTCATGTCTCCAGCCTGCTGTGCTGCGTCTCATCTAAACTCCTGTCAGCTCTTCACACCTCTGATCAGCCTCCGAGGTTCCACCGCGGCTCTGAGGTGCAGTTTAACTCCGTGCTGCAGTGCAGTTTAATCCTTCCTGTGCCACATCCTGCATGCTAACAGAGGGGTTATTAACATAACAAACTTAAATGCCCTATATAAATAATATGTTCGCAGAAATGCAAACCGGCTCAGCTGACACTGTTTAGGCAGCGCCTCCAACATCTGTTTATGAGCACTTTGCCTAATGATATCATCCGATATCATTAACTGTGGCAGTGTGCGCCGCAGCAGCAGGTGCAGCTGTTTATGCCCCCCCAACACCTCCCCAACATGCGCACACACACACACACAGACACACACACTTGAGGAGAAAAGACTTTCACAGTCTCCTCCAGCACCGGCACCAACCCTTCCCTCCCCTCCACCCCACGAATCGCCAAACCGCTCATTAGGACAATTTTCCTCAACAAAAAAAGCGGCCCCTATGATTTCAATCTGTATATCACCTGTAATTGTAGTTTTTAGCGAGAGCCTGATTCCATACATTTAGCGGGAGTAAACTGCGACTGCGGGTGCGAGCGCTGAAAGCACGCCTCTCGCCGTGGCCGCCAGCTGCAGAGGCTGTTTTTAGATGGCAGCCGCTTTCCGTGGGGAGGCTCTCATAGGCCCCCGTGAGTGTGTTTCGTGGGGGAGGTGGAGGCGGCGCTTGGCGGGGGCCCCTGCTTTGTTTCCTGACTTGGTTTGCTCTGTTTAGATGCTGGAAATTATAGAAAATTATTATTTCTGGCAGCGACAATGGAGGCAGCTTCCTCTTCCTGACCGGAAGGCCACGTTCGGGGTCTTCACAGGTTCTCCGGAGCCGGATTTGATCGTACGCTGCTGTAATTAGTCAGATGGTCGATTCAAATGTTGTGCGACACAGAGCTATCTGTTGCATTAGCACTGTACCCGAGGCGGTTACAGTATTTATAGATCCAAAACAAACAATGCATATGGCAAAATGTTATCTGGCTCTGTGTTCAGTGTTATTTCAGGGATGGAAACAGAAGAAGAGCCGTCAGCTCTCTGTTGTTTAAAGCTGAATTCAAATGTCACTCCTTGTTTTAGCACTTTGTCCAAACTGATTACAGTATTTAAAGGACTATAGCAGTGATTTTTTTTTAATGTTTTACCCCATTTTACAAATCTGGAACGCTGGACACTTCCGTGTTCAAGAATCAACTGAGGAACAAGTTATT
Organism: Lutjanus campechanus; assembly: GCA_027495735.1. Taxonomy (NCBI): domain Eukaryota; kingdom Metazoa; phylum Chordata; class Actinopteri; order Lutjaniformes; family Lutjanidae; genus Lutjanus; species Lutjanus campechanus. Next base: position 4,544 of record JAJHUR010130863.1, on the reverse strand, counting down.
TTCAACCAGATCACTGTGATCAGATCTGTTGAGATGTCTGCGAAGAGTCAGAGGTCATGCTTATCATGCTCGTTCTTAACCATTATTAGCACTTGTATCTGCATTCTTAGCCATTTATAGCCCCTGTACCTGGGTTCTTAACTGTTTTTAGCATTGATATCTGGGTTTTTAATGAATTTCAGCATTGATATCTGGTTCGTAACCATTTTTAGCGCTAATATCTGGGCTCTTAATCATCTTTAGTGTTGATATCTGGGTTCGTAACCATTTTTAGTACTTATATGTGGGTTACTCACCGGTTTTAGCGTTATTGTCTGGGTTCTTATCCACTTGTAGTACTTATATCTGGGTTCTTACCCATGATCAGGTGGGCAGTTACCTCAGTTCACAAACACTTTCTTAGTGTTGTGGAAAGAAAAGGTGATGTATCACAGTGGTAAACAAACACCTGTCCCAACTTTTTTGCTTATCAGTACCTTGTTTTTATACCATATTCAATTGAATGTAGGGCGAAAAGTATTTGCAAATCTTTACATTTCCTACTTTTTTGGAACTGGGGTTGTACTTTATCTATTTAAGTTGAGATTGGAGAAGTACGCACAGATTAAGTCACTCTGACAGGTGAAACAAGAGAATTTAGTGGCCAAAAGCTGCAAAAGATCCTGGGGTGGTCATTTAATAGATTCCACGCAGCTCATTGTTTTGTAATGTACTTGAAGATAAAATTTACATGCAGTTTTCAGTCACTTTTTTGATACTTTGAAACCGTAAATCTCTCCGTCCGTCTTGTGCGTTTCTTCTTCTCTGGATCTGAAATTCCTCACTCTGACAGTTCTACCCAAAGACGAGCATGTTGGCACCCAGAGGAGGAGTTTTATTTGCAGGCAAAGACCCCGACACTGAACCCGCTCTGAGCACTGAGGCCCAGCGGGGAATACACACCGACCACACACACACACACACACACACGATGGAGTTCACATGCTCATATCTCCACTTGTTAATGCTGCAGTAGCCGTTTACACACAAAAACACACATACGACAGATCAGATATATCCGAACGTGAGAAAACACACATGTGCACAACAAACACACACTCCTCCTCCTCGTCCTCCTCCTTCCAGCTGTTCTCTAAATGTTGATTACACAAGACACCGGGGGGAGCCTCCTCCTCCTACCCCCCCTCTCCCTCTTTCCTCCTTCCTCATCCTCGATCCGGTAGCCGGGCGATTCCCCCCCACAAGGAGGCTGAGCAGGACCGGCTGACCCGAGGTGCTCGGTGACCCGGGGTTGGGGGTCCAGAGAGGGCCGCGGCCCCGGGGCCTCTTGGCTGGGCTCTCCTTCCCCCCTTTCCCTTCCTTCCCTCAGCTGTGCGAGCAGCACGTCTCAGGATGGGAGACATGGGCAGAGACAGCAACGGCCCGGGGACAACTGGCCGAGGAGCAGAAGAGGAAAATAAAAACTGATGAAACTCCTCACTGTCGAGATGCTCGGCTAACTTTGTGTCAAGTGAAACAGAGACGGGGAATTAAAGCGAGATGATTTTTATCCGACGTGAACATTTTCAAGCGTTGGAGGCTCTTATCCAGCAGGAGATTAAAGTGCATGAGGCAACATGTTTATAAGAAAATACTTTTTTATCAGTCTGAATCAGCAAGTGGAGACTCACTTTTTGGCATTAAGTTGTCTGAAACCTCATCATCAACGTTTCTTGGCGACTACGAGGAGCTGCAGCAACAACTGTGTTTAGATGAACTTCAAAACCTTTTGATTCAAATAGTGAAAAACAGATGAGGGATTTTGTGACTTGTATTTCATGTATGAATCTGACAAAAAAGTGCAATCGAATCTAATCCCTCTTCTTCACTGTAGTTTTATTCCTCCTTGTACAATCAGTGGCCTTTAACCAGCATTTGTCTGCCGTTATGCACCGCACAAACAGAGGAAAAGGATGAATGTGGCTGAAAAAAGTAGTTTTCCACAATTGTTTTCATGTAATAAAATAATCTGAGCTCAAAAGTCCACTTACAAGCCTTTTGGCTTTAATGTACCAGTGTAGGAAGATAAGCTGCTGTGGACAGGGTCAGCAGCAACACATATTTTAGACACTTAGAAAAGATCAATACCAGTTTAAGTGTGCACTATATTTAGAATGTTTTCACCACTTTACCATGCTGTCACACAGACTTTTCCAACAGAAAACCTCCATTGTATACAACAAATATCATTCTCTCCCAAGCAACCAAACTCCACTGGCAAAATCACAAATTTAACCTCACCGAACACACAGGCGTTGTTGGTCTACCACTGCCTTGATTGGTTAGTTAGTTTGTGTTATTGTGCGTCTTCGATGACTACGATTGCAGTTGTAACTTTTCAATCAATGGAGCTTTTTCAGAAATGAGACTGACATGTTAAATTGCATAAAGGGCCGCCAGTGTTACCAGAGTTCTATGAATATGTTAACATGGAACTTATCTTAGAACAAAGGAACACTTTGCACATCTATTAGATGAGGCAGGTGTGAAAGAGAGGAGCAAGTGGACCAAAAATTTGCAAAAGGACTCCAGCTCACTGTCTAACTTGCAATATGACATTTATTTGCAGCGTTTCAGTATTAGGCCTTCATCAGGCAAAAACGCATGGATTATATCAAAAGAGAGAACAGATCTGATAGTTTCAGATGCGAAAAAAAGTTTTGTTCTGGCTTCATTCATTCTTTTTTATAAACACTTGGATGTTGGTTGGTTGCATCAAACAAATCCACTTTTCAGACAAAAAAAACTTTTTTGTGTTTTTGTGAAAGACATTTTGTAGCATCACTGTCACCAGTGTGGCTAACGTTAGCTGGCCTGGACCCCCCCGCTTAAAAAACACTATGTCCGAGAGGTCCAGGAGCTGGAGTGCTCTCTGCCCCGGCTGCAGCATAGTTCCAGGGGCAGTTCCAGGTATGAGGACTGCTGCCCCACGGTGGTCTCTGCCCTGCAGATTCTTCTTCTGCTGCTGAATTCTGGCAGTTCTCTTCTTCTTCTAGTGACCTTGTCATGGCATCCTCTACCGTTTTTCACCGCAGGGAAAACAGCAGTATCTCATCATTGGCAGGGAAAGAGTTAAGATGAGTCTCTCAATTGTTGCATATAAACCTACAGTATAAGGTTGTCTTCCAATGGTAACCTGGTTTCTTTTTGTGCACGGCATTGGATTTTAGCTAATTTTGTGAACTATATGCCTGTTGACAAACCTGGTAGGCCCGTCTCATCATGCGTTACATTTACTGGTGAGACTGCGATGTGTTTTTAATGTTGGGTTATAGATTTTGTGCAACTCTGAAACACTTTTCTTCCATCACTCTCCCCCTCCTCTGCTTGTATGTGTCGCTTCTGGCTACGGCATCATCGGTTTCGCTTTGAAAGGTCAGTGACAACCAGGGTCGAAGTTTGAATAATTTTAACTGCTGATCGTGTGTGGGCACCTTTATGCCGACTGCTGGTAATTAGCACAGAGGATAAATATTTCAGAGAGCAGATAAGATGATGAAATCAGATCATTTCTGTAAAGCTGGTCAGTTTCTGATTCTTTCACAGAGCTGGCAAAGTGTGTTCTCTACCCATGTGACTTCAGACTTGGTGGTTTTAATGAAGTATACTGCAGTACTGTAACACTTTAGACGTTCTGAATTACAACAAAATGAGTAATTAAAACTACAGTCCAACGAGATGTTGAAATGTTTGCTGGAAATAAAACAGAAATATCAGACTGGCCTCATTAGTAGTTGACAACTCTGTTTAGCGACTGAATGTGTTCTGTAACTTGCTGTGTTGCACCCTGACGACGACTTTGACTGAATAGCTTCTTGAAGTGATCGCACAGGAGAGACAGATGCACCTCTGAACTGTGACGCCGGGTTGTTCGGTGTCTCCTGCCCACTCCTGAGTTTGAACACGTCCTCCGCTCGGTGTGTAGAGTTGTGCAGCGAGCGTCTTGGCACGGTGGCGTGGAGGAGAGCTTAATTTTCACTTCACAAATTCTCCTAATGGGGAAACTAAAGAGATCTCTGTGCTTTAGCACCCTGAGGCAGGAGACAGTGGAGCTAACGTTCAACTTAATGATCGACCTAGTGCTGTTGTCAGAGAGCAAGGGAGAAAAAAAAAGTGAGACATCGGAGTGCAGAGAGGACGAGCTGTTCGTGCAATCCTCTCTAAATCTGCAGACAATCTGCAACATTGTTTTTGAAGCTGATTTATGTTTTTTAAGTATGTTATCGTGGTGAAACTGCACTTCTGAATGCATAAAACTGGACTTACTTCAATGCATTGCTGAAGAAAGCAAATACAACTAATAGAAATGATGCAAAATATCACGTATTATGTCATGGAACAATAATAAAGTCATATGAAAGAGACCACATTTGCCATTTAACTTAAACTCTAGCCTGTCTGCATCCAGCACTATGCAGTCTGTGTCAATATATATATATATATATATATATATATATATATATATATGTTTAATGTGACGTTTAAAGACCATTTTATGCCAGAAT
>JAJHUR010130861.1:8519-22319 GCA_027495735.1 Lutjanus campechanus | reverse complement strand
TACATTATTGACAAACAATCAGACAGACAAGCATGATATTTTTCCCTGCCTACTCTGAGCCAAACAGCTAATTTGCGGAGTGATACATAACGTATAAGCAGCCGCTCCTATGCATAGGGATCTATGGAACAATTACGGATGAGAAAGTGTGGCGACTGCAAAACAAAACAGTAATAAAATTCATAAATCTAGCATATGTTTTAATCTACCTCAATTCTTTAGGTAGGTCTTTATTTTTGTGGCTAAAAAATGTATTTCTGCAACAGTCTCTCCCACACTGACCACCGTCTACTGAAGGAAATATACTGACTTACCTTCTCTACTCCATTTCTTTCATTCTTCTTCCTCTCAACTCTCTCTGACTTTAAAAGATCATTATGGTGAAGTTGTGGATTCACTTGACATTTGCTAGTGTGGACAAGTTTTCCCACAGTAGTTTTCTTCTTAGTAGAAAAAGAGGAGTGATATGAAGCTGCTACAACGAGCAGCGCCCTCTGTTGTCCAAAGCAATCACTGTAATTCAGACATCAATGGGAGGGCTCTGCTGCCTGCTGTTTCTTGTCACCTCAAATATGATTTGAGTTTGTGGTCCTGTTTTTAAGGCACAGTTTAAAACAGGACATTTCAGGGGACAACCCCAGTCCCAGAAAAGTGCGATGTCTGACCACCCTATCATAGGAATCAGCTAAAATAGAAAATACTGACATTGCCTGCTAACTTTAGCCATCATAAAGATTTACATTCATGTAAGATGTAAATTAGTAACTTCAACTGATAATTTTCATCTTTATTAAGGTTACCATAATGCTAAAATGTAAAACTGTAGCATTAGCTGTGAGCTTTAGCAATCATCAAGGCTAAGATTTAGCTAAAATGTAAAACATAGTAACATTAGCTGCTAACTTTAGCCATCATAAAGACTAACGTTTAATTAAAGTGTAAAATATTGACACTAGCTACTAACTTTATTCATCAGTAAGATTAACATTCAGCTAAAATGTAAAATTTAGTAACCTTCACTGCTAACTTCAGCCATCATAAAGATTAACATTCAGCTAAAAAGTAAAATAGTAACATTAGCTGCCAAAGTAGCCATCATAAAGTCTAACATTCAATTAAAGTGTAAAATATGAGCATTAGCTGCTAACTTTAGCCACCATAAAGATTAACATTCATGTATTTTTTCCTGTTGGAACACTTTTACAACCAGTTCAATGACTGTCATATTTTAAATGAACAGAATCTGTTGGCTGAGTAACTAAATTACGGAACACGTTACCGTGTACAGCAACTACAGTCTGTTACAGACACACCATCCGTAACATGACAACCTGCACATTTTACACTGAAAGCATCAGTTTTACATTATTGACAAACAATCAGACAGACAAGCATTATATTTTTCCCTGCCTACTCTGAACCAAACAGCTAATTTGCGAAGTGATACGTAACGTATAAGCAGCCGCTCCTATGCATAGGGATATGGAACAATTATGGATGAGAAAGTGTGGCGACTGCAAAACAAAACAGTAAAAAAAAATTCATAAATTTAGCATATGCTTTAATCTACCTCAATTTTTTAGGTAGGTCTTTATTTTTGTGGCTAAAAAATGTATTTCTGCAACAGTCTCTCCCACACTGACCACCGTCTACTGAGGGAAATATACTGACTTACCTTCTCTGCTCCATTTCTTTCATTCTTCTTCCTCTCAACTCTCTCTGACTTTAAAAGATCATTATGGTGAAGTTGTGGATTCACTTGACATTTGCTAGTGTGGACAAGTTTTCCCACAGTAGTTTTCTTCTTAGTAGAAAAAGAGGAGTGATATGAAGCTGCTACGATGAGCAGCGCCCTCTGTTGTCCAAAGCAATCACTGTAATTCAGACATCAATGGGAGGGCTCTGCTGCCTGCTGTTTCTTGTCACCTAAAATATGATTTGAGTTTGTGGTCCTGTTTTTAAGGCACAGTTAAAACAGGACATTTCAGGGGACAACCCCAGTCCCAGAAAAGTAGGATGTCTGACCACCCTATCATAGGAATCAGCTAAAATAGAAAATACTGACATTGCCTGCTAACTTTAGCCATCATAAAGATTTACATTCATGTAAGATGTAAATTAGTAACTTCAACTGATAACTTTAATCTTTATTAAAGTTACCATAACGCTAAAATGTAAAATTGTAGTATTAGCTGTGAGCTTTAGCAATCATCAAGGCTAAGATTTAGCTAAAATGTAAAACATAGTAACATTAGCTGCTAACTTTAGCCATCATAAAGACTAACGTTTAATTAAAGTGTAAAATATTGACACTAGCTACTAACTTTATTCATCAGTAAGATTAACATTCAGCTAAAATGTAAAATTTAGTAACCTTCACTGCTAACTTCAGCCATCATAAAGATTAACATTCAGCTAAAAAGTAAAATAGTAACATTAGCTGCCAAATTAGCCATCATAAAGTCTAACATTCAATTAAAGTGTAAAATATGAGCATTAGCTGCTAACTTTAGCCACCATAAAGATTAACATTTGTGTATTTTTTCCTGTTGAAACACTTTTACAACCAGTTCAATGACTGTCATATTTTAAATGAACAGAATCTGTTGGCTGAGTAACTAAATTACGGAACACGTTACTGTGTACAGCAACTACAGTCTGTTACAGACACACCATCCGTAACATGACAACCTGCACATTTTACACTGAAAGCATCAGTTTTATATTATTGACAAACAATCAGACAGACAAGCATGATATTTTTCCTACCTACTCTGAGCCAAACAGCTAATTTGCGGAGTGATACATAACGTATAAGCAGCCGCTCCTATGCATAGGGATCTATGGAACAATTATGGATGAGAAAGTGTAGTGGCTGCAAAATGAAGCAGTAAAAAAATTCATAAATCTAGCATATGCTTTAATCTTCCTCAATTCTTTAGGTAGGTCTTTATTTTTGTGGCTAAAAAATGTTTTTCTGCAACAGTCTCTCCCACACTGACCACCGTCTACTGAACGAAATGTACTGACTTACCTTCTCTACTCCATTTCTTTCATTCTTCTTCCTCTCAACTCTCTCTGACTTTAAAAGATCATTATGGTGAAGTTGTGGATTCACTTGACACTTGCTAGTGTGGACAAGTTTTCCCACAGTAGTTTTCTTCTTAGTAGAAAAAGAGGAGTGATATGAAGCTGCTACAACGAGCAGCGCCCTCTGTTGTCCAAAGCAATCACTGTAATTCAGACATCAATGGGAGGGCTCTGCTGCCTGCTGTTTCTTGTCACCTACAATATGATTTGAGTTTGTGGTCCTGTTTTTAAGGCACAGTTTAAAACAGGACATTTCAGGGGACAGCTACAGCCAGGGACAGGACTCCAAAAGCAGGGGCTGTCCCAGAAAAGCGGGATGTCTGACCACCCAAAGATAGCATTCAGCTTAAATGTAAACAAGTAGTATTAGCTGCTAACTTTAGCCACTATAAAGATTAACATTCATGTAAGATGTAAACTGTCTGTAACACTAGCTAACTGCTCATTTTAGCCATGATACAGACTAACATTTAACTTAAATTTAAAATACGAACTTCATTTTAGCTATGACGATTAACACTCAGCCAAGATCTCACCTGTCTGTAACACTAGCTAGCAGCTAACTTTAGCCATCGTAGAGATTACCATTCAACTAACCTGCTAACCTTAGCCATGATAAGGACTAACATTCATCTTCAATTTAAAATTCTAAGCTGCTTACTTTAGTTATTAACAATGACACTCAGCTAACTCTACCTTAAAGTCATTTTTAGCAGCCATCTTTAACCACCATGAAAGCCATCATTTAGTTAAAAAGTATGTTTAAAAAAAGTAATATTAACTGCTAACTTTAGCCTTCATAAAGATTAACATTCAGTTAAAATGTAAACTATATGTAACACCAGCTACCTGCTAACTTTAGCCACTATAAAGGCTATCACTCAGTTTAATGTAAAAACAAAAACAAGTTTAACATTAGCTGCTAACTAATTGCTTCAGGAACATTGCAATGGTTTATGTTGTTCAGTTTTCAACAAAAACACACAGAGGCGCAAATAAAAGCTTTGTGTTTGTTAGCCTGTATTTTTCTGGGTCGATGACAGGTATCATCCCCCGTCATTTTTCTGCCCACCATCGTGTTTGATGCATCACTGCTGTGGCACTGCAGGTCAGACAGTGACTGACATTTAGAAATCAGTTTCCTGTACAAACGATTGAGGAAGTTTTGAAATCTCTACATTACTGTTGTTCCTGTCGCTGTTATTTTCCAGAGATGTTTTTTTTTTCAAGTCTCTCTCAATCTCAACATACTACAATAAAACTCCTTTTTTTCTTTTTGCTTAAGTTTCAAGTTTCCTCTGACACGAAATCAGATGAGAAATAAAGTTCATATACAATATTATCAATACTAAATGCTCTAATTCAAATGAAGAATTAATTAATCCTTTGAGGGATTAGTTTGATTAGTTTCTGTTCTTTAAGTGAGTATTCTGAATATATATGTTTATGAAAAACTACTAAATCAATTATACTTCTTAAAATTTTACATTCACAGTAAATTTGACAATAATCTGAATTGTGAAGATTTTATTGCAGTAAATATCGTGTGACGCTGCTTTCTGTACGCATGTCAAACCTGATTAGAACCTGATGTTTTCATCTTTTCATTGGTCGGAGCTTTGGTGTGGTACGTGTCCAAAGGAGCTGTCATTTCCACACTTCCCATTCATTGTCTATGTAAGCAGCCACGTCATGCATTCTGGTAGCGCCGCCTGGTGTTTCAAGAGACGGGGCATCATCACGTTAGTCATTTCCAAAAAGTTTCGGTCAAGGCTATTTCATGCAATCCGGGTATCAAGCGCAGCTCACAGCGTCTGGGAACTTCCAGTAAACTTTTAAACTAGTCTCACAAAGTCAGGCACATTCTACTATAGGGTGAAAAGACGCTGCATTTCTTTAAACCAATCACAAACTTCTTGGGCAGAGGTAAAGCCCAGGATGCAGTGATGGTTTTCAGCTTGTAGGTTTTAGCTTGGAGATTGTTCTTGTTTCCTGTTAGTCAGACTACTTTTAAATTGACTGTTGTCGATCTAAACTGGAGATTCAGCAACTGCATGATTGATTTCGCACATAAAACGTTTCCAGAAACACATTTCGGTGAACAATTTTCGGAATATAAGAGAAGGTTTCCGAAAGAGCCGCCAGACTGTGATTGGTCAACTGTATTCACCGAGAATGTGTTCTAGATAAAACCATTGGAAAATAAAGAAGTTCTAGGACTTCTTCTTGTACTCCTCTAGAACCTCCATTGGAATATTGAAAGGTGAAACTATTGCACCATAAAAGGGTTTTTACAGAACCTCTTACAGGGGGTTCTAGGTGAAACCTTTCACAGATGGTTCTAGGTATAAACCTTTATGTTAGGTTCTCTCTAGAACACTCTGACAAGTAAAGTTCCAAGCAAACTTCCAGTAAAGTTCCAAGCAAAAGGTTCTAACAGGACACTGTATGAGGACAAGCTGAAGAACCCTATATGGTTCTAGTTGGCGAGGGTATCTGTAATGCTGTCAGAGAACGTGGAACATGTTGCTGTGGAAATCAACCTTTGATTGAGGGGAAAACACATTTGATATTGTTTGGTGAGTGCAAGATTTTGATTAATCAATTAATTGATTGTTAATTTTATGATTTGCAGCCCTGTTTCCTTCTCATCTGTCTTTTGAATCTCTCAAACATTCCCCAGCGATGATTCATCCTCTTTTGTGCTCTCAGTCGGATGAAATTTGAATTTCAATCCGCGGCGCGCGTGCCGAGTTCGACCGTCTGCTACTTTTAAAGAGCATCACTGCAGCGTCTTCGTTCTGTCGAATGTTTACAGGTAATTCTTCCCCAAACGTGTTTCTGAGACTCCAAAGAGGCATTTAAGCTCCTTCCAGTGTTTTTTAACTCTAATACTTTAATCTTTCAGCTGAAAAAAGGACGCGTCTTCAGAAAACGCAGCCTTTCTAGTTAAAAGTTTCATCTTCTATAAGGCTCGTGTGCACATGTGCTTATGTTCTGTGTGTGTGTGTGTGTGTGCGTGAGAGTGTGTGTGTGTGTGTGTGTGTGTGAGGGAGAGAGAGAGAGAGAGAGAGAGACGGACGGGTATCAGCATGGATTAGTGAGTAAAGGTAAGCGTGTGTCTCTCCCTGTCTAGGCGGATTTCCATCCCTCTCCCTCTTCGCTCCGGTCACACACACACACACACACCGACCCTGTTTGAACCGCCGCCGCCGTCTCATCTCATCCTGTCTCCTCCTCCTCTGAACCACCCACTGCTGTCTCATGGCAGCGTAACACTTTGCATGCGTGTGTGTTTGCGTGTGTGAGAGTGTGTGTGTGATTGGTTGCTTGGGTGTTGTTGTTGTTTTTGGTCTCGGACCATCGTGCGATGCCATTACTCCCTCAGGACGCGGAGCGAGTCGATGGGCTGTCTCTACTCTACTGGTAAGCTAATTCCCCCTGTGCTCCTCCTCCTCCTCCCTCCTTCCCTCCCTCCTTTTTAAAAAAAACTTGGTTCCTTCTTTGCAGCTTTTGTTTTTCTGCCTCGTCCTCGATCTTTGGCTGCAGCAGCGGTTCATGTGGGTCACAGACTTCAGAGGTGAAATAGGTTTACAGCCTGTTCGCTGGCAGATGCTTCTGACTTTAAGTCGGCATGCTTGCGCTCGCTTCTGGGTCGTGCATGCAAGAGCTGTTTTAAAGGAATATACCAACATTTTTTTAAATAACAACAGTACACCCAGTCCAGTTCTAATTCAGCACAGTTCACATATTTGTTGTTGTTATTTTGTTTTTTAAGATTCATGTTTCTTGAGGTAAATGTGACTTTTTGTCAGGTAAAAATCTTGTGTCTGCTAAATTTAAACTTTTCACTTGTTTCTTTTACTTGTATACAAGAAGTTTAAAGTTTGCACTTATTTTGTCACATTAATGAAGTGAACAAAAATGTCCGACACTGTACAAACAAAAAAGTTGGGAAAATTCAAAATTTCAAGGCAACTTACTTCAATAGAAGTTTTATCAATATGTACAGTAAAGCTTTGATGAGATCATTTACTTTGCTTCTGTAGATAAACTTGAATCTTTGAGTTTTACAAACTTCTCAAAATGTATTTTGACTTTTTATCTCATTTTTATGACTTACCATGGCAATCTTATTTATTTTCTCGAGGTTTAAACAGGCTTCCTCAGAATCTACATAGTAACTAAAGCTGTCAAAGTAAATGTAGTGGAGTAAAAAGTACAATATTTATTGATCATGCTGATATGTGGTGAAGTAGATGTAAAATGGCACAAAATATACTTTAATTCTGTAACATGTTTGTAACGCAGACATTAAAGTAAAGCGGCTTTAGCTGCACGATGACTCCTGAGTCAGCTCACTGACGATTGATCTTTCCTCATCCGATCACCGGGTGATCCTGTGTGAACTGCAGCTTCTGTTTACCACACAACATCCTGATAATCTGTCAGCGTATGGATCCAAGTGCATCACTCATCTGTGTGCAAACATCTGCTGCGCTCCACTGCAGGGAGCCTCGTCTTTTCATTTTCCTCTTTTTTCCTTTTTATTTGACACTTGAACATACGGGGAGGGAAAGCAAACAGACAGGAGGAGATTAAATATGAAAACACCAAACCAAGTCTTCAGAGGAGGAGCTTGTTCACGATTTCTTCACAAAAATGCATTTTAAATTTAAAATTACAAACATGAAATGGCATGCTTCAAAGTTTTTTGCTATCAGCCTGTGGAAACTTAGAATGCAAATGTTTATTTTCATGTTTTGTTTGTATATTCAGGTGTGATGAAACCTTCAAAAAACACTTTAAAGCTACTACAGGGAGTTTTGAGCTGGTTGTGAAACCATCTGAGTTTGATACTGAAGATACAGTAAGTAGTAGTTAAAACATTAAAGAGCAGCAGGAGGAGGTTTTTGTTACATTATTTTATTTTTATAGTTATATTTTGTGGTGCTCCAGAATCAACAAAATGTAATATATACCTTGTAGTACCTTTAAACTCAAGCTAAAAACACACAGTTTGGAGATTAAAGGTTCTCACCTTCCACCAGCCTGAACATTTTTCTTGTGTGTCCCTCTTTGGGTCTCAACCCCCAGCTTGAGAAACTTGATATTCAATAATTCACTTTCCAGGCACAGAGGTGTGAGACCAAATATACGAGTTACGGGAAAACTTAAATATCATATTTTCTGAGCCTTCATATCTAGTTTGTTTAATTTTCCAACCTGCTAACACAGTTTGGCTCGTAACTTACAGATGGATGACGTACGTGCACGTGTACGTGCATGATGAGCAGGCTAATATTGAAACATTTCAGTGATCATGTCATTATGTATTTCAAATAGAAATGTTTTATTTGCATAGTTTACATGTCTTTAAATTAATTTATTTCATTTTATTTTTTAATCTGATATTCCTTCGTGTACCACTAGAGGGAGCTCACAGCTTGAGACTTTAGGTCAAAGTGGATCAAAAATATTAACAGAAAGGAACTTTGTTCCTAAAAATCTTGAAAACTTGATGAAAAATGTGACTTCATATATTTTATTATATATTACACACATTACTTCATTTAAACATGGTGGAGGTGGTCTGTTGTTTATTTCTCTTCTCTATTATCCATTTCTTGGTGGAAATCACAGATCTCATGTTTCAACAGTTACTCCTGATTGTGATGTTAAATCTGCCACTTTTATCACTGTCAAAGTTTGGCAGGCATAGCAACAGTAACTAAGGAGGGCGGGGCTTAGCAAAGAACAAAGGTTTCCTCATTTTAAGACCACAGATGCACAGAACATTTCTGTGGTTTAAGAACACCTTAATGACACTTGTGAAGATATTGGTGAATGAGTTTTATTCCCTTCAGTTGTTCAGTTGGTGAAAGGTGAAAATAAGAATACATTAATTGTCTTCTATCTAAATAATATTTTAAATTATAAATATATTCATTTGTGAGAATAAATCCAGTCTATAAGAACGATAAAATAAACTGTGAGGAAGAGCGCTCTTCTTCTTCTGCAGTTTGAAGGCGCAGTGAGCGGTGAGTGCTGGCGGCTCTGCAGCGGTGTTCCTGTGTGTTCCCCCTGCGGCCGACCTCCGGGTGTGATGTTAATCACTTGCGGCAGGTAATGCAGATTATCAGGTATTAAGTGATCAGTTTAATTGCTCCCTCGTGTCCCAGCAGTGGGCTTCGCTGTCGACAGAGCTGCTGCTGCTGCTGCTGTCGTCAGGTAATTCATGTGAAAACAAGAAAAAAACAAAACAATGAAAACTGATGAACTGGATTCATGTAAAAACAGTTTATACAACAGTCAATCAATCGATCAAGTAATTTGATTGGGCAAGTGCTGATATAGAGTATAACAGCACTGTGACTTTAAACTACATGTATCATATATACAGTATATACAGTATATATATGGTCACATGTGTTAAGATGGATAATGTTATTATATGAAAATAAGCCTCTCCAGAGAGATCAGAGTGACCTATACTCCACCTTGGAATCTTTATTCATCCACTTGACGGTACATTATTATCCCTTATGTAACACACAGTATATGTAACCTGCTCCTGACAGCAGCTCCGCCTCACAGCTCGCTTTAAATGTCCAACAGTCCTGAACGCACCTCCGTTCACTGGACTTTACTGAGTTCAAGTCCTCCAGGTTCAGAGGTTCTTCTGCTGTTCTCCGGTTTCCATTTTGGAGACTTTTTTTTAAAGTTTTTTTAGTTTCTGCTAATGCAGGCTGAGTTAGCAGAAATTCACAGCTGGAGGAGAAAACCAGAGAGCATTTTCTCTGTAAAATATGATCCAGTTTCACCCAAATCAGTGAAAAAAGTCCCAATGCTGTGTTTTTCTACAAGTTATCAGGTTGTACTTTTGTACATTAACATTAATCAGTGAGGCCTGGTCCCCAGCCCATCATATGCTTCATGTAGCTAATGTTAGCTAACTGATTTAGCAGTCCACTGTAAAATGCCTCACACATAACCTGCTGTCAAATGAATAAAGTCCAGCCAGCTGGCTGTAACCATGGTATTTTGAGGGGAAGCAAAGCACCGTTTTGGCACATATTGATGAATAGCTGCATAATGTGACTGAAGTTGTGATCTGAAAGGGTTAAAAAGGCATTTTGAATTTCATCTCTTTCATCTCTATTTTATTTTGGCCCCTCATGAAGATTTTCAAAAAGCAGCTGTGTTCCTAACTTGTGTGTGACACAGCTGATCTATAGATGTATAAATACATCAATGTACTGATCTCGACATGTGATTGATCCTTCAAAATAAAATTTGTAGTGGTGGTGGTAGTGAGCTTAACCCCACAGACAGCATCACCTGAGTGTGCGTCAGGGAAGCAGAGCAGACATGAGAATTGGATATGAAGGCGTATCACCTTTCACCGTCTCTCCACCCACCTGCTCCCTGACTGTGTCTGTACCTGCCGGCTCCCTTTCACTCTCTGCCAGGTCATCTAATGTGTTCTTGCTACTTAACTGTTCCAGCCTTAATCTCTGTCTGATTGTTTGAACCCCCGCTGGCTTTTTGGACTTTGCCTCTTTGCCTGACCCCCGACTGGACAAGTTTACCTCGTTAACCTGCCGGGTATTAACCCAGGGACATAAATATAGACAGTGCAGGTGGTGCAGTTGCACAGGAATTCAGGGTGAATACAACAAAATTATATTTCTCTTTCTGTCCTCAACAAAAATATAAATGCAACACTTTTGTTTTTGCTCCCATTTTTCATGAGTTGAAGTCAAAGATTCAAACTTTTTCTGAGCACGCAAAAGGTTTATTTCTTCCAAATTTTGTGTGTTAAAATCTGTTTAAGTGAGCACTTCTCCTTCCACCTGACAGACAAGGTGTACAGGTGCTAAAACTATCCAGTTTGATCTTGGAAAGAAGTCATAAAATAGCCAGAGTTCAATAAAAGTCTTTTTGCAAGATAAAACTACCCGTTTTAGAAAAGGCATGTCCAAAGTATTCCATAAAGGGCCATGTGGCTGCAGGTTTTCATTCCTACCAAGCTGGAGCACACCAGGCTCGACTCATTTAATCAACTGAGTTCAGTCTTCAAACAGCTGATGAGTTGAATCAGACGTGCTGTTGACTGCAGCCACTCGCCCCTTTATGGAATACACGGACATGTCTGTTTTAAAGTGTCCTTTAATTGTGATCAGTTTGAGGCGAATCTGTGCAATAATCATGCATCAGCACAGATTTGAACACATTTGTGAGCAGATTTTGAGAGAAATAAACCTTTTGTTTGAGGGGAGAAACTTGATGACTTGTCCAAAGTACCACTGGAGCACAGAGTCGTCAGAGTCTTTCAGAGATTCATCCAAGGACGCCAATTGGTGAATGTGTCCAGTTCTCCTAAATCACTCACACAAACCGCTGAAGAACAAATCTGCAAGTACGAATGGATCTTGCATGAGGCCCACTGTGTTTTCTCCGACTCTGCTCGGATGGTCAGCAGAACCTCGGGACCGGACCAGCAGACAGCAGGATCACGTTAACCACGTCTGAGGAATCTCTTCAACTCTAGTTTGAACCTTCTCCACCCAAATATAGCCAAATATCACTCTCTCTCAGGACCCGGCATATTCCTTTGACAAAAAGTGTAATTTTACCTCTCAGAACACTCGAGTTGCTGGTCTACAGCTGCCTTGACCAGTTCATTTGTGTTATTGTGATTCTCCTCAGGGCTCTAAAAAACTCTTGTGCCGGCCCTGTGAAGTCAGTCTGTCCTCAGCAGTAGATGCTGTCTCTACACAAACACTTACGAAAGCATCTGTGTGCGCTCCGGTTCTGCTCTGACAGCGAGCTGAGCCTCGGGACTGGACCAGCAGACAGCAGGATTGTGTTAACCACGTCTGAGGAATCTCTTCAGCTCTAATCTGAACCTTCTTCTCCCACAAATCTCTCTGCACACAAACACACTCGGGGACTGTCGAGGACATAATCGTCGCTTTGTAATATTCCTTTGATTGCTTCTAATCACCGTCTGTGTCTGCTGGGGGCTTCCTGACATCCAGGCCACCTCACGGTTCAGCTGACAGATTTTATTGGTTAGGACGAGGCTGGGTGGAGGAGGGCAGAAGGGAGTGGGGAGAAAATGACAAAATCCTGTGATGATTTGATTATTTTGTGCAGCAGAGCACCGAGGAGAGAGAGCGGGACGGAGAGAGGCTTTGGATGAGGCAGGATGTTGATATGTTTTTGAATCTGTTGTGTTTTTTGCTTGTTGCCAGGACGATCATGGGCCCGCACGGCATCAACCGAGCTGTACAGCGGCTGGAGTTCTGCGACTGCAAGAAGGGACTCGGTGAGCATCTTCCTCCTGACCTGTCTGACCTCTGAATCATTGTCTCTTGACTGCTGCTCAGCGGGTTGAAATGTGATATGTGTTATTAAATGTTATCAGTTAATACAGAGATGTCTGAGGTTGTAAACTGGCTCAGTGTAACTAAAATGTTACTTAACATTGAAAACTAACTTTTCAGTGTCGAAATTTAGGTTCTTCACCATTTTTAGTGTTGATATCTGGTTCCTGTCTGATTTTTTGCATTGATATTGAGGTTCTTCACCATTTTTATGGATATCTGTTTTTTTTGCAATTTTAAGTATATTTTTTTAGTGTATTAATGTTGGGGTTCTTTACGATTTTTAAGAGACAAACATTGATGGTGTACAAACAGCTTACGTAGAAGCAACATATTGAATACATAAACATAGAAACATTCAAATCATCAGTGGGTTCCATGATTATCCACAAGATTTATCTTATTTATAACTACAATACAGTTTAATATACCCATATCTCTCCTATTGTAATATTGTGTGGGACACTTGTTCTTCTTCAGAAACGGAAGATTCGAGCTGCAACTTTTTGTCATTTCAGAACATCCTCTGTCCCAGTATTTTGTAAGCTGAATATGAGTGACAACTGTTTTCTAGAATTATTTTCAGTTCAGTTCAGATCAGGACTTTGCATTTAGTCTTGCAGGCTTTTTGCGTCTGTTGCATTATTGTCATTATTTATATTGTTTTGTTGATGTTTTTGAAAATGTACTAAATAAATCAAATCATGTGGCAACAGAAGGTTCAACAGTTTTTCAGGATTTTTTTCCAGCTTCAGGACTTCGGGTTTCCTCACTAACCTGAGCTCCTGTGTGTGTGTGTGTGTGTGTGTGTGTGTGCAGGTGTGAAGATAATCGGAGGTTACCGAGAGCTGACAGGAGAAGAGTTTGGCATCTACATCAAGCGGGTGGTCGGC
Source organism: Lutjanus campechanus (assembly GCA_027495735.1). Taxonomy (NCBI): domain Eukaryota; kingdom Metazoa; phylum Chordata; class Actinopteri; order Lutjaniformes; family Lutjanidae; genus Lutjanus; species Lutjanus campechanus. The sequence continues at coordinate 8,944 of JAJHUR010130861.1, read as the reverse complement.
GGTGGGCTGGCAGCTCTGGACGGTAGGTGGTGTTTTGGTATTTTGTCTCATCCTGGAGACGGATTCAGACAGTCATTGTTATTATTGTTGTCCTCCCTCAACAGATCTGTCCCTCTGTCTCTCTGTCTCTCTGTCTTTCTGTCTTTCTGTCTCTCTGTCTGTCTGTCTGTCTGTCTCTCTGTCTGTCTGTCTGTCTGTCTCTCTGTCTGTCTGTCTGATTGTCACTCTCTGTTCCAGGTCGGCTTAAGTCAGGTGACCTGATTTTGGATGTCAATAACATCAGTCTGATTGGGGTGACCAATGAGAGGTGAGTTTGCTGTGGGCTGTGTGTGCAGTTTATCAGTGTGTGTGTGTGTGTGTGTGTGTGTTTCCAGAGGTATTTTAAGGCAAGAGGCATTTAGAAATATTTAACCAGGCTTGCAGCC
>JAJHUR010130859.1:0-13714 GCA_027495735.1 Lutjanus campechanus | reverse complement strand
TGAGTTAACCCAGTGTCTCTTAATTAATTAATCTTAATTAATCTGTCATTTATTTTCCCAAAGTCCAAAGTGATATCCTCTAATGTGTTATTTTGTCCAGACCAAAAGATTTAGCCTACTTATTTTTATAGTAGTATCAATAAGAGTATTGATAAGTATTGGTATAGATAAGCAGTTTGAGATCGGTATCAATGAAATCCTAATGATACCTATCTTTACGTACAAACTTGGTCATTTTCCAGTCCCCATTCCGCCATCTGATTCAGGTATATTAACTGGAAATCTCTTACTCCACAACTCTCAATCGTTTAAGCTACTGGTGAACTGAACCCCGCCCATAATTCTCAGTCACTCCAGCCTACCTCAGCTGCGTGCAACTGTGGGAACGGCTGTGTGATGTGGGGGTGGAGGGTGAATACGTTTAGGTTGACCCTGCCACAGAGCGGTGGAGAGGGTGAGGCGGGTGGGGGGACAGCTGTTAGCCACACAGCCATGATGGATAGCCGGGCGCTCCGTCAGCTCCCTGTGTGGAGTTCATATTAGTGCTGGGTCATAATTTCTAGCCTCTGGCCATCATTAGGATGATATGTTTATGGGCACAGTGAGATGGTGGCTGTTTTTCTGTAAACACAAATATTTGGGCATATTAGAAGCCACTCTATGTGTGTGTGTGTGTGTTGGAGAAAGCAGACACACACACAACCACACACAAACGCACACCATTCATCACCTCAGCCCTGTTACCTGTCTATATTTGTCTGCTGTGTGTGTGTGTGTGTGCGTTTTTGTTTGTGTGTCTCTGTTTTGTCCCTGAGCTTTATTAGTCAACCCCTGACCTTCTCCCTGGTTTGAGAGTGGATCAATACAAACCATTTCCACACACAGAGAGGGAGAGAGGAAGAGAGAGATGCTAAGTTAGGGGAGCGTGAGATGGAGACAAATTTGAAATACAGGTGAGATAAAGAGAGAGTAGAGAGACACAAGAGGTGAGCATAAGAGAGGATGAAGAGGAGGTAAATGAGAGAGAACAGAGGGAAAGGAAGAGGTGTAGGACGTGGGCGGAGGTAAAAATGAGACAGAGAGGAAGAGTTGGACACCAGAGCAATGTACAGGAGAGAGTAAGGAGAAAAAAAAAAACATTAAGTACCTCTTTCTTACCTGCAACATGACAGAGTTTATAGTGAAAAATGAATAATGTATGGAATACATTTTGTTAAAAAATATTATTTTATTGCATGTTAGGTTTTAGGCACGTTTAGTCTAAATGAGAAGGCTATTTATATCATGAAGCCTGTTTTATATAGTGAGGTAAGCTATAACATCACCTGAAGATACTCTCCCAGTCTAATTTGTATTTATAGCTTAAATACTTTAATGTGTAATGAAATCAACAACAACTGACTCATGAGAAGAGAATGTTTATTATGCACATCCTCTGCATAAAGATTTCTTTCACTGTCAGGCTAACAGTTAAACTGTAAGTTAAGTTGTTAAACTAGGAATAAATTAAGCCTCGAGTGTCACACCTAAGGAGAAAAGGTTTAATGTGCAACTGTCAACTAATGTTTAGTACGTACACGGTTCTATCTACAGGTCATCAAGCCTAGATTTGTGTGTTCTGCTTGGTCTGCCTACTGTAGAAGTGACTGTATTGTGCTCTAAGTGATGCTACATTTTGAAAAACAGGAAACTAGAAGAGCCAGCTGCAGGCTAGATGAAGAATGTAGATATATTTTCTTACTGTTGGCGCCATGAAAACATCCAACAACATCAGTCACGAGGAGTTTGATGTGAAGCCATGTTTTGTGCTGAAGTCATGGCTGGCTAGCTGTGATGTAAATGTTTTGCTGTGTTTTGAGTGAAGGCAGTTTACTTGAAAGATTGACGTCTAGAGATTGATTTGAATCAAATGTTGAAACATCTTTGAACATGTTTTTAAATCTGATTTACAACAGTTTTTCTGTGTGATTTTTGTTTTTGAGTTGAGTTGTCAGCCTACAATTACAGCCAACAATATATCTTCTAAGTTTTTTAATTCAGCGCATTAAATGTTGATTTCCAGCTGTTTCTTCCTGGGGATGGCTCGAGACCAGTTTTTCACGTCCGGTACTGATACAATACAGCAACCTAAAATATCTGCCGACACCGATGCCAATCTTTGTCCTTTGTTCTCTTTTCTTCCTTCGGCTTAAATAGCTCCACACATGCGATGACAGCGTGGCTGACAGGTCTCACTCATGTTCAAGCTACTGTGCATATGACACATACTGCTCATCTGTGTTACTAGTTACACATCGGTCTTTATGACATTTTGCTTAACTTGTAGTAACCTTTGAGGTTATTAGAAAGCTCTACGAGGGCAGCGGAGTGAGCTTTGAAAGCTCTCTTTGAAGCTCTGTAGCACACTGCACAGCCATGGAGATGTCCTGTGACAATCTCCTGTGTTGGTTTTGGGTCTGACCTCTAAAGATTTGATTACTCTGTGTGATTTTGTTCTTGAAATTTGAGTGAAGCGGTCTGATTCCAAGCTGTGTTGATTTAAAAAAAAAAGTGTGAGTTGCCAGCCTACACATAACCCTTGCAAGCAAGATGGTGATGTAAGTGAGAGTGACATGCAAGTGGTGATTTTAATGAGAGAGGAATAAACAGTGTAAGAGGAAACGGCTCGCAGGGAGAGACGGAGAGAACGAAAGAACAGCCAAGGAGAGGGGGAGAGAGAGCAGCGGGCCTTTTACAGCCAGGGTGTGCTCGAAGGAGAGGCAGTGATTCACCGACAAGAGAGAGGAGGAGGGCGAGAGGAAGAGTGATAGCCCCAGAAATCTTTTCGCCGCCACTGCCAAGAACAGCGGGAGAAAAGGGCGGGTGACAGAAAGAGAGGAGAGAGATAGAGGGAGGAGAGCAGAGGGTGATTGAACGCTGGCTGCTGCACAAATAATATCGTGTCCGTCACCTGGCCAACGCACTGTCCTCTTCAGCAGCTCACCTCTCTGTCATGTCAACTTTGCTGCGTTTGTGTGTGTGTTGTGGCTCATCTGACAGGGTGTGTATGTCTAGCAGCAGTAGGTGCTATGACAACGAGGACTCTGGAACACAACCAAACTCCTTTTGGTGTGTGTGTGTTTCTGAAATATCACTGAATTTAAAGAGGTGTGCTCCGGGTAGAGAAAGTCAGGGTATTTCTTTGCTCAGGGGTCACTTTGCAAAATATATTTTCTTACCCGCTAAATTCATCACATTAAATGGTGATTTCCAGCTGTTTTTCTCCACGGCAAGCAAAACATTAAAGTAGCCAGCAGTTACCTTTTAGGTTGTTAGAAAGCACTTATTTAGTTGCAGAAAGTCGTGGAAAAGTCATGATGTTTAACACGAGGGCAGCGGAGGGAACTGTGGTCACATTAGCTTCTGAAAGCTCTCCTTGTGTCTCTTCAGCTCACTGCACTGCTAGCAGTCCTTGTTGGAGATGTCCTATGATGATCTCCAGTGTTGGTTTTGGGGCTGATCAAGGCAACCTGCAGTTGATCAGCTTTACATATATAGGGAGCCTGATCCATTTTCATTGTAAATATTGTGCTTGGGGCAAAGCAACCCTTTGTGCTCTGTTAAAATACTTTGGTTAAAACTGCAGTTGAAATAGAGTGTTTAGCTCATTACTGCAACTTTGGCCTTACTAACTGTATTATACAAGGTGACTTTAAAGGAGCTCTATGTAATAAATATATAGAGCCCCCCCCAGAAAACAAACAAACAAAAAAAAATGTTTGTACATTCCTTCTCCTCATTGGAGGCACCACTGGTACTTGTCTCTACACGAGGCTCATATCTGACCCAAAGACTATTCAAATGTCAAGCTGCTTTCTCTCAATCACAGATGGATGGGGAGGTTTTGAACTTTGTCACGAGCCAATGCATCAATCAATTGGAGAATCGCTTAGCCAAAAAAAAAAAGAAAAAAGAAAAAAAGTCATTCACAAGTACTCCTTTTTTTGATGGTGCATTGGACAGCTGTCACATCAGCATCAGTGTCAGAGGTGAGATTTTATGCTAAGCCTGGAATCAATAATGAAGTGATCACTTGTCCATTGTAGTTCGTTTGTTTTTTGGTAGCTTGTTAGTGACAGCGCTCATTGCTGTGGTATTTCTGCACTGCGTTCGCAAGACATTACTCATGAGGGTGTGTGGGTGGTGCTGTTATGTGTTCTTCATTACAATGTGCTTTGTTGTGTGATTCTTTTCATATATAGTTGAATTGAATTAGATTTTGTTCTTATCTTTCCTTAGTATAAAGACTTTTGCTGTTTATAGTGAACTGTTTGGTTCTATTTATTCCAAACAAACAGATATTTGTGCTGCTGGAGCTTTTAAGTTGTGTGTGTTTGGTCTTGTCAGAGTAGCTGCTGAGAGGAGCGTGGTTATCAGAATAAGTAACGTCCTGTGGTGAGCTGCGCACTGGAGGCTGATTACAGGAGTATAGCAGATGCAAATGTTAGAACCGGTTCTTTTCTCCTATGGCTGATAAGAACACCCACTATAGGAGTATATTAAACTCAAGAAGAGCACACAATGAGTTTCTCCTGGTCCTGTATTTGCTCTTTGATTTAGTTATCTGGTTTTGTTTAAGTTCTTTGAACCTGTAATATTTATTTGGCAAGACAAAAATTGATAATGGAATACCAGGTTTTCTCTCTGCTGATTTTCATTATGTTGTTACAGAGAAGACAAAATGGAACTGGCCGGCACCTAACCTTATTAAATCCATCATTATGAATATCATCTAATGAAAGTAACACACTCGTGGTCTTTGTAAAACACAGTTGTATTTCTGCGGACCTAATCTAAAAGGATGTGCCGGCAAATGCGTTTAAGTAATTAGACCTGATTAATTGAGCCCGAGCTGATGAGCAAAGTTAATTGACAGTCTAAATGAGTCAAGCTAGGAGACAGCGATCGGGGCCGCTTGTCTTAAACGTTATTGGTACTCATGGGTCATGTTTTGGTTAATATTTGGTGATTTGATCTGAAATGAGAAATTTGTTCATTTGTATACACAATTGACTTTTGATTGCATCACAGTGGTGTGTGTGTGTGTGTGAGAGAGAAGGCTAACAATGACACACACATTCTATGCTCAAGTGTGGCTCTCATCCCATTATTAAAGGACAATAGAAAACCTTTTGGAAGAGACCCCATGCAGTCTGTGTGTGAGCTGCTTAATTCTCGCTCTCTCTTTTCTGACCTTTCTCCATCTCTCTGAGGAGTGTTTAGCTCAACAAATCCCCATCTCTAGCACCACTCTAATGATACTAATTGTCAGTGTAATTATGTATTGATCTGTACTGTGTGTGTGGGTGGTGTGTTGCATACATCATTATCAGGAGTAATCAGAAAATGTGGGGCAGGGGTTGTGCTTGCATTGCGCATGCTAATAGGCTCAGTGTGTTTGTTTATTTGCTTAAAGTTTTTTTTTTTACCTTCGCGGTTTGCTTCTCCTGTAAATGAGCTGAATGTACGCAGTCAGCACAGGTTTACTCTTCATAATCAGCCACCATTCATGCATGTGGTTTTTAGAATACCTGCTCTCTTCCAACAACGCCCTGGTTCTCAAGTATCATAGATACATTACATTTTGATGCTCCCCACGATAACTAGTAGGGCAATTATGGATCTGTCTTTAGTTAAAGGTCCAATTTGTAAGATTTTGGGGTGATTTATTTCCCAGGATATAGCAGAAATGGATTGTAATTTTCAAAGTATATTTTCATTATTGTGTGAACTCGTTGCTGCCTTAAGGCCATTTATATCTACAAAGGCCTCCATGTTGCTCCGCTGTGGTTCTACAGTAGCCCAGAATGGACAAACCAAACACTGACTCTAGATGAGGCCTTTCGCATTTTTCGTGACCTTTGCAGCCACTGCAGGTTCTCCTTTACACTTGGAAGGGGAGGGTGAAGCAATACCTTGATATTGTGCCCCAAACAGTGCATTCAAAAGTTAATGTTTGCTGCTGCAAGATGACACTGATCACCACAGTATACAATAACCACAGTTCATTTGCAATTAGTACAGCTCAGATTATTATAAAAAAGAAAAGGAAAAAAGAAGACATTTTTCCCCCCTATTTAATAGCCAGGTTTATATGCAAATGTGAAGTGACATTAAAAAATTGTTCCACTGTAAAACAAATAAAAGTCGTATATAATTGCATTTTTCCATGCACATATCAATGTAATGTATGTGGTCATCTTAACCAGTAACATATTGCTTCAGATACAGTAGAAATACACCAGTATGACTGAAATGTTGGATTTCAGTCTCTTATGTTGAACATTACTGAGCTTACATCCGGTCACATTAATCATATACTTATTACTTCTTCTTACTGCCTCTAAATAAGTCTTGGATTCAGTCACAGGTAGCATTTGAATTTCTTCTAAAGTCTTTTGAAACCTTTAAATCTGCTGAACCAGTCTTCCACCACTGGTCACTGAGCAGCTCCATCAGAGCAGTTGGAGGTTAAGTACTTTGCTTAAGGGCACCTGTGGTGGCTGATGATAGAGGGACGAAGTGTGTTACTCACTCATTTTTCCCACCCACATTTCCCAGCTGGTGTGGGGATTTGAACTGATGATCTTTTGATCAAAAGCACTCCTCCTGTCTGCCTGTGAGCTTGCGTTGGCATTGGTTTATTTTCAAAAGACTGTATGCTTCTTTAGGTGTGTGTGTTTTTTCCTGTACATGCTCTACACAGGACATACGATTTCTCCTCTGTCTCTCCCATTCAGTTGGATTGTGGTCTAAACATGTGGTGACAGCTTTTGGAAGCAGCTCTCTGAATAGGTGCCAACTCCTTGAGGTTTCACTGTCTGCCTGGAGTGCACTCAACACAGAAATTACCACCCTGCACCCCATGAATACAGCACTGGTGCAGCCGTCTCTTTTTCTAAATTATTGATCAGTGAGGATCCAGTAACGTATTCTAGAAAACAGCTACAGCATTTTGGATGGAAACAATTTATAGATTGTAATTAGTTTGGTGAAAAATACATTTCTTCCTCAGACAGATTGTTTTCCTTATACACGTCTAGTCTAGTCTTGTTTTAGATCATTAGCCCGTGGCAGGATAACAAAACGCTTTTCCCTCAAGATCTTGTTGATGCATTGTGCATTTGAGAGGCAACCAATCAGATACACTCTGTCTCCATGGAGTCAGTCACGTCACAGCTGATGTCAGTGAGGAGGAGGTTTCAGAGGTGTGTTTGTGTCTGTGCGTTTTATATTAATGTGCTACACTATATGTCACGTACTGTGTTGTCTTTGTGGAGAATAGGGTGTTTATTGGCACAGTGTTGTGATTTTCTTGTAATTACATAAAATTAAATCTACCTTAAATTTATAGAAAAATACAAAACTGACTGTCATGCCCTCTTGAAGGTTTAGAATTGTAATTCACTGCTAAATAATATTCAAACTCATAGGGTGTTGGGAGACTGTCCAGTAAGAGAGAGAGTCATGACTGAATGATCATCATGAGATGAATATTTTTGAAACATTATGAATGTCCTTTTGATTGTTCGTGCTGAATGGACGCAACAAAATCCCTAAAATAGTTTTCACATGAGCAAGTTTAAAGGTATACTATGCATGATGTTCCTACAACAAACAAACAAAAAAACGTATATATATACTAGTGTAAACATAATTCCTCTCAGTCATCACTCATGACCCACTCAGAGGATGTAGCAGTGGCTGTATTTGCACAGACCCTGCCCTCTACAGACAGACCTGCATGTTCTTATTTTTTCTTGTTTATTTTACTGTGTTTGGAATGCTTCTGGGCGTCAGCCTTTGAGCAGCTGTGTGCAGGCCCCAGCCAATAACACACAGGACTCTATAAAAATGTAGCAACCAACAGTTACATCAGTGTCTCAGTCTCTCCCCTTTGCTATATGTCTGTGAGAGCTGCAGACAGAGAGTTGCATGCATGTACATACACATACAGGAAGAGCAGACAAATAGGACATAGTTTCTCATTTACGCTGTATTCACCCAAAATTTAGTGTGGTCGTGTTTATTTGAGCTTCAGAACTTAAGTGCTGTGAAACAATCAGAAAATGATGTTCTATTTCTCTGATTTACTGCTTTAATCTTGCTAAGCTGAGCTGGAGAGGAGCAGCCAACTTTTATTGGTGTATTTATAAACAGCAACCGGCATTTTCTACCTTTAGGTAATATGAGATCATAAATATCAGAGTAACCAGAGGACCCTTTTTTAATATGCGTATGTATGTATGGGAATACCCTGGGTATATTCTAGTTGAAGTGGACAGCCAGGTAATTGGAAACAAACCTGCAAATGTAATTTTTGGGTTGCATTTACATTAGTATTAGTAAATTATTTTGTGACATTTGTTTAAACTGCATCATTTTGTATCACCATTCATGATACAGTAGAAACCCAACAGCATCCTGACAGTAATATAATTTAAAAAAGATAAATATTGCTAGATTTTCCCAGCCATACTTGTGAGTATGAGTGTGTGTGTTTGTGATGTCTGTGTGTCAGTGTGTGTTTGTTGCCATTTTCCAACAGTTGTGAGTCATAGTTGTTGTGTCCAGATCTCAGCACTGTACATTGAAAGATATTAGAGTAAGCAAACATCATGAAGCCTGTAATACACTTCGACCTGGACTGAGGTCAGTTGGCTTTGTGTGTGTGTCTGTGTGTGTTTGTCTGCCTCCTCAGTTTATGGCTAAATATTAGTATATGAGAGAGAGACCTAACCTATATTCTTCTTTGACGGTGATTTCAACTGACTTTGACCACACAGACATGCACACACACACACAGGCAGGCAGATTTTGCATTATGAATGTGTAACTATGGATACCATCAGATGCTAGCGCTGCTCTTCTTTATTCTCTAATTTATAAATCACCATAAGGGTGTGTCCACACACACACACACACACACACACACAAACACACAAACACCATGAGTTCAAGGCCCCCGCTGAGATTTCTGGGTAATTTATGAGCTGCCCTCTCTCAGAATCCCTCACTCCGCTTGCAGCCAGCCACATGCACACACAGACTCATGCACATGTCAGGTAAAAAAGCACCTGCATCTGCCAACATACTCTTAGTACTGTGTGTGTGTTTATCTGATATGAAAACAAGGTGGAAGGCTGCAGAGGAACAGCTCCTGCGGTTGTGGTTGATGCCAGATAATTTTCCTTTCCTACTGTCCAATACTCTATTCACACACACACACACACACACACACACACACACACACACACACACACACACATACATATACATAGACTTAGCAGTAGGTCATTTGTGAGCACCTTCCATGTCTTCATGTTATGTTTGAGGCTGAAAGAAATACGTGTTCCTGTAGATGTGTATTTATCTGTTGGCTTGAGGAGGAGACAGCTGATGACCAGTGAGGACAGAGGTGTCTTTTCCTCTGAAACCTGCTGTTATCATTAACATTAGCCGCTTCTCTTCCTCTGTAGTTTGTCCTCCCCAGCTCTCCATGATACAAAAACACATTTTTTTGTAGTTTTCTCTGTACAAGCAGGTTTTCACAGATAAACATACCACCTGTCAATGCACTGTGCTGCTCAGTGTTGCTAAATTAGTGTTTCTGGGTTTTCCGTTACATGTTTTCCCTCCATCTAAATAGCTATAATTCACAGTAGTGTATTCCATCAACAACACCATGTATGTTCCTGTACATAAGCCTGTATTGTATTCTGCTGTTCCCTCATACTTCACTGAATGGAGGTTACTATTGACGAATTCCACTTGAGGTCGGCCTAATGTGTGCCCAGACATATTTTCTTGACGTAATATGTTAGAGAAATAGCAATCATGGGGGAATGATTATTCAACCATTTCCTTTGGCGAGCCAGTGCACATCTGTAATCAGTCAGTGTTATTGTGGGCTAAGTTGTGTGTACACGCGTGTTTAGGGCCATATGAATGGCCATATTTCATGGGGTTGCAGTGTGAAGTGGGTGAAGCAGCTCCACCCAGGGGAAACAACCACAGTTGTGGCTGTTAGCCAGCAACACATGCGATCTTTAGCTGTTTCTAGAGACCACTTGGGGTTTATATATCTATATATATGTTGTGTGTGTGCGCGCAGTGTCTTGGACATATATTTCTCTGTGACCTTGAATATCAGCTGACAGCTCACATGTACCATACACACCCAGAAGTGTAATGCTTCACTCTTAGCCTGTATATTGACCCTTGCAAAACTCCCATTAAAGAGCACAGCTCACAGCTTAAGGAGATTTATGTGTTCTCACTCTGGGTATATTGCAGAGCTTAAACGATTTGTTGACTGATCAATTGGTTGATCAGCAGAATATTAATAACCAACTATTTTAAAAATTAAGCTTTTTTTTTAAAGCAAGATTTGCAAAGCATTGACTGGTGATGCCCTCTCGCAAGTGAAAGTTTTCTCTTTTTCCTCAGTCTTTTATGATAATGAACTGAAAAGATCTGGGTCAAGACAAGACAAGAGAGATGTCACCATGGGCTGTGGAAACTTGAAATGAAGGTGTTCTGTCCACTGACACATTAGATGGCTTTTAATTTGGTACTCTAATGAGACAAACTATAGCTGGCTAACTACCTCGCTAACAAACAGTTAGGGACAGGTTATATTAGTTAGCCTATATTGAAAGAGGAAATGAATGAGAAAATTTATTCATTTTCCAGCAATGTATTTCACAAGCTAGTTAGCAGCTTAGCTCCACACCACCGTCTACTCAGTTTTGTCCATTTTCTGTTATTTTATAGCCAAAACAGTAGATCAGTAGATTAACTGGTAATGAAAATAATCAGTTCTTGCAACATCCATATTCAGTGTACAAACAGTCTTTTTCTAAATAAATACTTCTTTGTGAAATACTAGATTAGAAGTGATTAGAATAGTAGTTGGAAAAAAAACCCATTATCTCCTGTTTTCAGATATGACTCACACACTCAAACTTCCTAGCCCCCATTGAACTGCAAATCCACAAATTCATACAACGCCACATGCATCCTGTGAAAATCAAAACAAGAAACCTCCTCTTCTGCATTTGTGAGGCCCTGCAGCCAAAGTCAGCGGAAGGTTGTTGGCTTAACTCTTTCATCCCCAGCAGAGTTCTGCGTCTTTGAAAACACTGCAGAACATTAAATACGGTCTCCAGCCAATAACCCTGCAGAGACCACAGTGAGGGGAATATTATTTCCATGCTGAATATCAGCTCTAATTCACGTGGGAATCTTTTATTGCCTTAAATTGCAGAGGAAACCACATCAGAATGTAGCCTCCATTTAAATGCTTTCCAACCTCAAGGGAGACGCCTTTTATTCTGTGCTGATCTGTGCTGTTTAAACCTCTCAGACCTGCAGGAATGCTGTAGCACCTTTACCCTTGAGTGCCCCACAGAGACCTATATAGGCTACTGTGTGTGTGCTAGTGTGTGTGTAGTGGTGTGTGTTAACCCTTATGGACTCCAGGGGCTACTGTATACAGTGTTTTCGACAGTTAGTCTCCTCCATAGAAGATGGATTAACCCTTTTAATTTGTTTCCCTTTGGCTCTGACGGCCAAACAGCTCTTGTGTGTGTATTTGTGTGTGTTAGTGTGTGTGTGGGGCTGACTGTAGTCAGATTGATGGATTTCTCTCCCATGACTATATGGTTTAAAATGGCTGCCTCTAGTTGTATGTTATATGAAGACTATGGGAATTGTTCTGTTGCTTGTAGCCAAAAGCATGTGTACACAGAAAATAAACTGGATGCTTCGGTTCAATGACGGTCTTTGTGTGTATGTGCACTGCAAAAAAAGTTTTGGAATAAACTGAAAAAAGGGCTTGCTGACTGGGAATCTCTTATTCAGTAAAAGATAGTACGAGGCACTTCCATATTTTGTTGATTTTTGGTCTCTGTGGACAAAAGAATTAGAATTAGAATTTATTTCAGTCTGCAAATAGAAATAAGTTCATCATGTATTAATCTACAAATTCATGTAAATAAATGCATAGCCTCTTACAGAAAATGGCAGATACTTAAATAGTACAGTGCAAAACATTACAATAAAGTAATTTAACATATCTTAGACAGTTCTGCAGTCTGAAAAAGGTGTTGACTGAAGCTACAGCTTATAATACCTACCCTTCAATACGACATCAAAAATTCTATTATATATTCATTTTATCTGGCTAACATACTACTTATTGTAACTTTGGCTGGGAAAATGTAAACACAGGCTCGAATTATCTGATTTCAAGGAGAATCTGACATGGAGGCAGGCATCAAGTATCAGTTCTACAGAAATAGCCGTTCTTCACACTGAGAATCTCTAATGTATCAGTAATACATTGAGAATGTTTCATAAGTTTTGATTTATTTTTCATGTTAGAAAAACTTGAATCTTTGAGATTTAGAAATTTTATATTTCAAAAATTTTTACTCATTAAAGTAAAAGCAAAAGATGATAACCATTTACTTTTCAAGCACACAAATAATGACAGATCAGCTTCACAGCTCGCTGTGAACAATATTTGAAATACAGAAATTTTTAGTGTCTAAATATTCAAGTTTATCTAAAGAAGGAAAGTAATTTTTCTCAACAAAAGATTATAGGTCAGCAAAACTTTAATGAAGTCAGTTGCTTTGAAATGATGAGTTTTCTATTTTTTTTTACTGTGTGTGCATGTGTGTGTTTAGGTGTCTGCATGGGTTTGCAAGTCCTCACATGTGTTTGCTGGTGTATGTTGTCTGTCAGTCGCCTTTGTTCCGAGAAAAGAAATTGCCCCGTGGCCATTAGCGGTCACAAAAGAAAGTTGTTTCAGGTAATGGCTGTGAGTGTTTCTGTCTCTCACTTTCTTAAAAACACACACAAATACACACAAATACAGGTGCTTCAATTAATGTCTTCTCTTTTTTCTTTGGTTTTTATTGTGTGACATTACCTTGCAGAGGAAGAAATGGAGAGCAAGCTCTTTCCCTAGTTTATATACCTACTACCCTACACACACACACACACACACACACACACACACACACACCTCTATACACTGAAAACAGGTCCAAGGAGGTGTGTAAGGGACGGAAGAAAGAGTAGTGACTTAGTAAGTGACGGAGTCTGAGGAGGGATGGATGAAGAGGGAGATGCAGAGTGATTGGGTGAGAAGGGACGGATGAATGGAGGTAGAAGAGGACAGGGGGGAGGGAGTATTGATGTCTGCTCAGTTACTGTAGCAGCTGGAAGGAGACGAAGAAAGTAGAGTGAGAAAGTAGAAAAAGGCAGAATAACGGGTTATTGACATGTGCTGGGCTGTGGGCAATTTAGGTGGATCGGGAGTGGGAGGGAGGGAGGGAGGGAGGGAGGGTGGGAGGTGTTATCTTTTCTCCTGTGTGGATCAATCAGATGATGTAGTGATAAGACTGTGGATAACACCGCCATTTACACACTCCAAGTGTGTGTGTGTACTTGCTCACACTTACATTGGTTGGCTCTGGTTGACACACTGATGCCCATTCAGTACCACACTTTAGCAGAGTCAGCAACCCCGTGTCTCACACACACACACACACACACACACACACACACACACACACAAACACACAAACACAAACACACACAAACACACAAACACAAGCTGCAGCATTTCTGTTTATTTTTCTCGACTCCAGCAATGTCTCCA